>JARBWK010002852.1:0-13896 GCA_030556195.1 Anolis apletophallus | reverse complement strand
CCACAATCCCTAACAGTGTACCAGCTATTAGGGTTAAGCAGGGGTTGAAATCAAAACTACCTGGAGAACCCAAGTAAACATGCCTGCTCTAAGATGAAAAGGTGAAAAGGACATTGGATAATAGATATGAAGTACAGGTATATCTGCTTCTGGTGGCTAATGACTGCCATGTTAGTGAGGTGGTGGTGAAACACTCCCAATTTTGTAAAGGCTGTCAATGTGCTGATCTGTTGTGGGAAAATGATTTAGAATATTGGCTAGCTCCTTCAAAATTTGCCAAACCACTGAGCTGCTAAACTTGTTGACTGGAAGATTTGGAAAGCAGGGTGAGTTCCTGCTGTTAGCACCAACTTCTGCCAACCTAGCAGTTCGAAAACATGCAAATGTGAGTAGTTCAATAGGTACTGATCCAGCGGGAAGGTAACAGCGCTCCATGCAGTTATGCCGGCCACATGACTTTGGAGGTGTCAATGGAATGGGCCTCGGAGGTACTGCTTTGCAGTGGCTCCAGTCCTTCCTCGAGGGTCGCTCCCAGAAGGTGTTGCTAGGGGATTCCTGCTCGACCCCACGGCCATTGTAACGGACTAGATGAGGGCGAACAAATTGAAATTGAATCCAGACAAGACAGAGGTACTCCTGGTCAGTTGCAAGGGCGAACAGGGCATAGGGTTACAGCCTGTGCTTGATGGGGTTACACTCCCCCTGAAGGCGCAGGTTCGCAGTCTGGGAGTGATCCTGGACTCATCGCTGAGCCTGGAGCCCCAGGTCTTGGCGGTGGCTGAGAGAGCTTTTGCACAGTTAAAGCTTGTGCGCCAGCTGCGCCCGTACTTTGGGAAGTCTGACTTGGCGACGGTAGTCCATGCTCTGGTTACATCTCTAATAGACTACTGCAACGCTCTCTACATGGGGTTGCCTCTGAAGACTGCTCGGAAACTGCAATTAGTCCAACGCTTGGCAGCCAGGTTACTAACAGGAGCGGGGTACAGGGAGCATACAACTCCCTTGTTGTGCCAGCTCCATTGGCTGCCAATTAGTTTCTGAGCACAATTCAAAATGCTGGTTTTAACCTACAAAACCCTATACGGTTCCGGCCCAGTTTACTTCTCCGAACGAATTCTCCCCTATGAATCATCAAGGACTTTAAGATCCTCCAGAGAGGCCCTGCTCTCGAGCCCGCCAGCTTCGCAAGCTTGGCTGGTGGGGACGAGAGACAGGGCCTTCTCTGTGGTTGCCCCTCGGCTGTGGAACTCTCTCCCAAGTAATGCTAGGTCTGCCCCCTCTTTGTTGTCCTTTAGGAGGCTGGTGAAGACTTGGATGTGGAATCAAGCCTTCCCAGAATAGGCTGAGATTGGCTATTATCTGAATGAATGACCACGTTTACAGATCGAGTGGAATTGTTTTAATGGCGATGTGGTTTATGCTGGAATTTTTATGTATTTTAATATGTTGTTGTAGTTGTTTTTAAACTGTATAGCATTGAATTTTTGCTGTAATGCTGGTCTGAGTCCCTTGATAGAGGTGAGAAGGTCGGGTACAAAAGTTTTAAATAAATAAATAAATACGGATAACGCTGGGTCTTCGGCTTAGAAATGGAGATGAGCACCACCCTCCAGAGTTGGACATGACTAGACTTAATGTTAAAGGGAAACTTTTACCTTTCCCTTCAAAATGTGGAATAAATCTCAGAGCATGTTTATGAGAGCTGCTCCTCTCCTAATATTTGGTCCCTTTTGTGAATCAAATGGGCCGTTTGCAACATTATTTGTCAAGGGGCTATTGTTATGGACTTCTTCGAGGTTTCAGGTAGAAATATATCTTTTTCTAGATCTTTTCTAAGTTCCCATCCCTTTGGCTGTGGTTATGATTCAATTTATTTAGATCTTGTTGTATTTGTAATTTTTGATATGTGGTTTGTGCATGTAAGATATAAACTTGCTTGCAGCATATTCTTTCCAGATTATGCATTTAATAGTTTTGGCCAATTTGGAAAAAGGCTTAAATTATAAGTGTATCTTGCTGGATGTGATTATTCTTTCACAGAGTTTCTGGTTCCTCTTTGGATAATATTAGAATGATTTCATTCAATGGTAAGAGTGGGATGTGCTTCAGAATATGCAAAGATTACAAAGACATCAAGCAGTTGAATACGAACCTAAATTTTCTTTCCACAAAAAGCATATAGAAAGGGGATGGAACATATATTTCTGTATTTAAGTCTCAGTACTCAGTGGGAGGTTCGAAACATGCTAGAGTGGTCGCAATACTATTTGATAAACCCTGTCTTTTGATGTTAAGAGAGTGGAAAGGACCCAGCAGGCAGATTTCTCATATTGCAGCAGTCTTGGGCAGGAAAGGAGTCATGCCGAGCACTTTCTAGTCTCAAACACAAATCAAACTAAGTGTATGCAATAATTTCTACTAACTTTAAGGGAGGGAAGCAACAGGAGAAATTACAACTAGAGGAGATGCAAATGATGTGTTAAATAATTATTTAGAACAGCCATATCATCGGAGGAGGCATTTTAAAAAGATTCCTGCTTTTGCAATTCATAAAGGAAACCAACTTGGTAGATCTCTGGAGGACCATGCAGCCTTGTGATAGGGAGCGAAGATGCATCTACACTGTATAATTAATGCTGTGTGACACCACTTTAATTACCATGGCTCAAAGATATAGAATCATGGGTGCTGTAATTTGACAAAGTCTTTAGCCTTCTCTGCGGAAGAGTGCTCGTGATTTCATGGCATTGAGCCATTGCAGTTAAAGTGATGTCAAACTGCATTAATGTTACAGTGTAGATGTGTTCTATACCTTTCCCTCTAACATTCATTATCTCTCGGCATTACTTCGCGAATGAAGATTCTTAGGAAGGACTTATCCCACGCTTTTTACAAGTGCGTTGATGACTAAAAAGGCCAATCTGAGATAGGCAAGTTCAGTTGCAGAAAGCACAGCAGAAAGTCTCCTTGGGTGATGTTGTTTCCAAAGTTGCGGTTCTTTCTGCATTGTCGTTTTTCTTTGAGACCCATTCAGCGTGTCTTCTCTTAATCCAACTCATTTAACTGATAAACTGTTCAAAATGTGTATCATTAACACCATCAAATTGTTGGAGAGGTTGAAATGCCCACGGTTCTGATATTCATATGTGGATAGAGTGCCCCTAATGTTGTTGCTGTTGTTTTTAAAGACCTAGTGTGAAATCAGATTTCAAATATCACAAACCAAATCTTATGAGGCTGGATCTATACAATTTAATAAAATTTCATAAATTGTAATGTTGTATGTCTTTCTGAGAGAAAGAGGTGAGAGAAGAAACTGCGAACCTTTCAAAATGCAAAAGAGGCCCGGGTGATGGAGAAGAGGTGTTTGGCTTGTTTGTGAAGTTCAATTTAATCATATAGGCATTCTATTTGGCAGGATGAATTACGGAGGGGGAGAAAGCTATAAACGTCTCTCATTTTAATGGCACATTTACCCATAAATCTAATAGGTCAGAATTCCCATGATAAACACTTAGCAGTTCTTTGAAACTTATGATATAGCAATAAATATAGTTTGTAACCATAAAAACAAGGTTAAGTGAGCTGATTATTTTTATGTTGCATTAGCTCTATGAGCAAAGAGAATAAAAGTTCGTTTTCTGAATATTGGAAAATTTGCAGATGGAATCACAGTCTACATTAGGCATGGGCAAACTTAAGCCCTCCAGATGTTTTGGACTTCAGTTGGTAGGCTGTTAGGAATTGTGCGAGTTGAAGTCTGAAACACCTGGAGGGCTGAAGTTTGTCAGGCCTGCTCTACATCAATGGTAGGTGAAAAAACACATGGCTTGTCATCATCCTCAAGTACTCTTTGATGTGATAAAAGCATAATGGCTGTGATTCTACATTGGGACTGTAGAATGGCCAGAATCACATGGCCAGAATCACTGGGTTGCTGTGAGTTTTCTGGGCTGTATGGTCATGTTCTAGAAGCATTCCCTCCTTTCACCCACATCTATGGCAGGCATTCTCAGAGGTTGAGGAGTCTGTTGGAAACTAGGCAAGTGAGGTTCATATATCTGTGGAATGTCCAGGTTGGGTGAAAGAACTCTTGTCTGCTTGAGGCAAGTGTGAATGTTGCAATTGGCTACCTTGGTTAGCATTTAATGGCCTTGCAACTTCAAAGCTTGGCTGCTTGCTGCTTGGGGGATCCTTTGTTGGGAGGTGTTAGTTGGCCCTTATTGATTCTTGTCTGGAATTCCCCTGTTTTCTTTTAGTGTTGCTCTTTATTTATTATCCTGATTTTAGAGTTTTAAAAATACTGGTAGCCAGATTTTGTTCATGGTTTCCTCCTTTCTGTTTAAATTGTCCACATGCTTGTGGATTTCAATGGCTTCTCTGTGTAGCTTGACATAGTAGTTGTTAGAGTGGTCCAGCATTTCTGTGTTCCCAAATAATATGCTGAGTCCAGGTCGGGTCATCAGAGGCTCTGCTATGATTGACTTCTCAGATTGAATTAGTCTGCAACCATAAAACAATCAGGGCCAGTTTACATCTCCCAACAAAGGATTTCCCCAGGCAGGAAGCAGCCAGGCTTTGAAGCTGCAAGGCAATTCAATGCTAATCAGGGTGGCAAATTGCATCTTTCACACTTGTCCCAGGCATACAAGAGTGGTCTAGCATTATTTGTTCTCAAGTTTTCTATAAAGACAAAAAAGTCATCCAATCCAACCCCCTGCTGTGGAGGAAAAGCACCCCTGACAGATGGCCACCCAGCCTATTATAGTTTGACAACACAGTGGAGCTTTTTGGCTGGGAATTCTAAATGTGCCTTCTTAAACTATAAATTGTGAAATTCCATTGGATGTCACTGTGGCACTTATAGTGGATTCAGAGTGCTATAATTGTGTCTTATGAAAGTTTCTTCCTCCTTCCTCTCTTTGTCTTCCCACTCCCCCTGCCACTTCTCTCTCGCGCGCGCTCTCTCTCTGTGAGGGCTTTCCGTCTCTTCTTGAGACCTTCCTTTCCTTCTCCTGTCCTTCCCACCGGGAAGGCTACGAGGGAAAGGGATTCTTTTCTCTTTGTTGAAATAGTTACCTATTTAACTTGTAACTCAACTAACTTTTGGTGTCAGTTCAACTTGGTGTGTGTAGCTGAGTAGCGTCTCCTAACGTCTACCCTTCAGCTCTTCAGGCGTACTGTCTGGGTCCCCTGTAGATTTCAACCCGGGCAACCCGGAAGGGGAAACATCAGGAGAAATCTCTCTCAACTTTTGAAACTAGACTCTCCCGTTCCTGGGACATTCCTCATCACCTCACCCCTAAAATTAACCGTCTAGGTGAGTGTTTGCATAATGCCCCCACACCCCTTAAGGGGTGCCTTAAGTGTCTACAACCTTTGAATAACTCAACTATTTACGCTTAGCTAGTTTAGTAGCCGACCATTCCATCTAAGCCCTAATAGACAGTATAGGATAGGCAAAACCCAGTGGGCGAATTCTATCCGACCCCAAATGTTAAACCATTTGAGCGATCATTATTATACTATCCATGGGGCGGGAGTGGTGGGCGATGTCTTGTCAGACTGAGGGAAGACAGGGGCTGGCACCAGTATGCCAGCCCCTCCTCCCTTCTAGCAGATTCTGCAAATTAACCAATCTCTTCTCCGAGGGGAGGAGACAAAGTTGCTTCACCATCCAACAAGTTGGATGGTGAAGTTATATAATGTCTTCCAACCCCTCGAAATAACAGACAGACACAAATATATGGTTTCAAATTTGGGCAACTTTTATTGAAATAGTTACCTATTTAACTTGTAACTCAACTAACTTTTGGTGTCAGTTCAACTTGGTGTGTGTAAGCTGAGGTAGCGTCTCTAACGTCTACCCTTCAGCTCTTCAGGCGTACTGTCTGGGTCCCCTGTAGATTTCAACCGGGCAACCCGGAAGGAAACATCAGGAGAAATCTCTCTCAACTTTTGAAACTAGACTCTCCCCGTTCCTGGGACATTCCTCATCACCTCACCCCTAAAATTAACCGTCTAGGTGAGTGTTTGCATAATGCCCCACACCCTTAAGGGGTGCCTTAAGTGTCTACAACCTTTGAATAACTCAACTATTTGCACGCCAGTTGGGAGCAAATGTCTATTTAGCTCCCATCCCCCTAAGCCATCCACTATAACCCGAACACCTATCATTCGTTAAGTCAAAACACTAAATTGCCCATAGCAAACAGATGGAGTCCATCTGATCTGTAAAGGTGAGGGCTGTCAAGCAAGATCTGCCCCTGGGATGTGTAGAAGCCCCTAACCCTTGCAAGCACCGTGTGCGTGGCCAGTTCACCGTTTTCTAGCCACTCCTATATCTATATGCATGCCATCTTTCTAGGATGCTGCTACGAGCTTGCAAGTACAAGGCCCTACCCTTCGAGGGGCCTAGATCGTTGCATCCCAGGTGTATAACCCATGTCTGGAGGGTGCCCCTCTCTGGGCCGCAGCAAGCGTGGGAGGCGAACCGTCCCAGCGCATACCTCTGATCCCATACACAAATGCAGCTACGGATACGAGGCCCAAATGCTGACCATAGTGAGACCTCATGGCCTGCCGGGACACCCAGTGTATGAAACTGTGTCATGAGGCGGATCCTCCATCTATGGTTCAGCAGCGCCTGAGATCTGAACCAACAGATCAACCGTGATTATGACAACGGGTACCCACGCATTTCCTGAAGGCCTTTGGTTTCCATCAGCCCAGGTTTTTTTTTAATTACTCCGAGTCATATCATAGCATTGGTCACCATATCTTTTCCAATGCAGCCATAGGGGGTTGTAACTTTGCACCGCCCCCAAAATGCTGACCATAAAGAGTCCACGAGGCCTGCCTAACAGCTCAGTAAAAAACTGTGCCTGCACATGAGGATCCTCCATCCAAGGTTCAGCAAATTGATCTCAACGAGATCGTCACAATCAACTTATAACAACGGAGTGCCGTGCACTCGCTGAAAGCATTAAATTGCTCTCGGCTCAGGGCTTGACCCCCACTGAGTCTTGTCCCATAGCATAGGCCGCCGAAGCTTCTCCAATGCTGGGTTGCAAAACTGAATCGCCCCCGAAATGCTAACCATACTAACTCCTTAAGTCCCTGCTTTGCCGCCCAGTAAAAATAACTACTCACCGACTGGATACTGAAACCCAGTATCAGCAAGCGGGATCTCCGGATCGGCACAATCAACTTATGACAGCGGTACCACATATTTCCTGAAGGCATTTGATTTACATCTGCCCAGGGTTTGGTCATCTCAGAGTCATGTCCCATAACATTAGCCACGGAGACCTCCAATGCAGCATGAAGGTTCGCGAGAAACCTGTATTGTTCGACAACCCCTCATCCTGAACACCTTACTGGTGCCTGCCTAACTGGTAATATGTTAGCTGTATACCATCCGGCTTGCCAAACGGTAGCCAGACCCAAATTTGCTAGTCCATTTGACGTCCCAAAGCCTCACTGGCTGTACTACGGGGGAATGGACACCTAGGAAAAGGTATATGTGACACTTTAAACTGGAACCATGCTTGTTATAATGGTTTGTTGTTGGCATTAAAAATCAGGAGTTCTAAGCCCGGGGTCAATGCTCCCGCCAGTTTAATGACGCATGCCTGTACAAACATGTCATTACGCGTTATTGTGCTGCCCGAACTCAACCGAGACTGCCTCTACCTGTCAGCTTTCGCTACTAGTAATCTTTCCGCTGATCCCATAGGGTCTGCAAGCATCTGTCAAGCGTCCGCCCGGACCAATTCGCTCCTGCGTGTCCGCGTAAGCCCTGGAACCTCAGGCTTCTCAACCTTGCAGGGAGCTCGGGTCTCCGGTATCCGAGTCCGGCCCTGAGGCATGGCGCCCGGTCAACTTTATGCCGCCAACCGCTAACGGAATCTGACCTGCCCAGAAGTAATAAGCTGGCTGCGTGGCTTATGGCAACCCAACCGCATATCGTACAACACCTTAAAATGTCCGTTGCGGCCGGCACAAATAGTCTGGTTAGCTTGAGCAAAACTAACGGCTGAGCCCATGCCACTGCTAAAGCCCCTATCGACGGAACCAAACTGAAAACCAACAAACCATCCCACACGGTATAATAGTAACCCAAAGTGCAACCCCCATATCATGCAGAGTCGTGAGCAAAAATATAAAACCAACCTCTGCTTCCAAGCCCCCCGGCCCTGAAGCATAAGAGGCTACCCCTAGCAATTTAACAGTCAATTTAAGTCCCTAAGCGTATTGCCAACACCCCCTGTTTTGATTCATCAGTATTACTTATCTTAACATTGCTGATGAGGTTTGTCTGCTAGAGAGTGCGTGTGTATAACACGGCCTAACTTGCTGACATGTCATGGCCCCAGATCCCATAACTGAAATCAGGAATCACCTGCTGGGATCCTTTTCAGGCTAAAGGGTTAACCAATAACCCAAGCCTCCTTTTCAAACCCATGCCCCTGTCTACAATAAGAAAAAACAGGTCCACTCATAGGATAAATATATCCCCATGAATGGGTCCGTCCTGGGGTCCCCTTGTAGTAACAAGGAAGTAAGCCAATAAATTAAGGAAGAGTATGAGAAGATGGAGGGTGCCTCATGTCAGTCGTCCCTCCCGGGAGGCGCTGTGAGGCAAACTCGCCCCATCTCCTGCATCGGTGGCTCTCAAGCACTGTGTGCGGTGAACTACAAATCCCCGCAGCCACAAAGCCCAATGACAATGTCTGTTGTTCGCAAACTCCCCGATGTTCTCTTTGGGCCTATCGGGATCTGAAAGATCCGATCAATGAATAAACAAACGCCAACATATCCGTATTCACCTTACCATGTATAACGGTAATGTATTACAGTTATAAAAAACAAGACAATAATTCCATAGGCATCCCTTGTAGCTTTGAAACTAGGGACTATATTCAGGTGTCCCCCTTTCTGACCCTCTGGCTTTGAAAGCCTGACTTCTAATGCACTATCTCTAAGGTTGCAAAAAGTCAAATCAACCGCTAGCATATTGACAGTTACAGGATCACTCGGCCCACAGGCTAGCTATGAAAACTTGCCCTCATGTTCCGCAGTGATTTAATGTAGCTGGGCACCACTAGCAGGGGCCACTATCCGTAAGGTTGTCTGGGTCAACAGCGAGCTAGACAATTAACAGCAGGGAGGTCTCTCGGTCCCCCGCCTGCGTTAAACCCATAACTTCTTGAGCAGCTGTCTCCCCCCTAACCAATGCCACTATCCACTATGGTTACATGGGTAGCCGCAAGCAAAGCTATACAGAGTCAGGAGTTCACTCCCCCCAAACTATGTTTTTAAACACAGCCTTCACGTTCGTTAGAATTTAATGCAGTTGGAACCAAATCGCAGCACCAACATTCACTTAAAGTGGTGCAGGTCAACAGCAAGCCAGGCTATAAACCTTGAGGAGCTCTCCCTGCCCCCCAGCTTGCTATGTACATATGTCTGCCCGGTCAGCAGAGAGTTTTTGCAGTTGACTCCAAACTTGCACTGCCACCCTCCTTTAGGTTGCGTAGGTCAACATCCAGCTCAGCTATCACTGTCTGAAGCCATTCTGTTGTAGTTAGCGACCACTTATGGAAGCCACTATTGTTATTCCGTCCTAGTTCAACAGCCGCTGGACTAACAAAAGTCAGTAGCTCATTCTGCCGTTAGGCCTGCCTCGAACAGTGACCTCCTGGGCGGTAATGATTTTAATGCATTTGGCCACCAAATCGTGGCTGCCACTACCCATTGGGTTGGCTAAAACAACCGCAAGCTGGACTATCCACGGTCTGGAGCTACAAGCTCCTGGGTGCTATATCTCCTAAAGTTGTCTGGAGTCGACAGCAAGCTGGACTATCTACAGTCGGGAGCTGCCAGCCCATGGATACACTACCCATAGGGTTCTCAGGTCAACAGCAAGCTGGACAGTCCACCGTCGGGAGCTGCAAACTCATGGATACACTACCCATAGGGTTCTCAGGTCAACAGCAAGCTGGACTATCCACCGTCGGGAGCTGCAAACTCATGGATACACTACCCATAGGGTTCTCAGGTCAACAGCAAGCTGGACTATCACCGGTCGGGAGTTACTAGCTCGTGGGTCCTATATCCCCTAAGGTTGTCTAGGTCAACAGCAAGCTTGACTATCCACGATCGGGAGCTGCCAACTCATGGATACACTACCCATAGGGTTCTCAGGTCAACAGCAAGCTGGACTATCCACCGTCGGGAGCTGCAAACTCGTGGGTCCTCTATCCCATAGGGTTGTCTAGGTCAACAGCAAGCTGGACTATCCACAATCGGGACCTGCAAACTCGTGAATCCACTATCCCATAGGGTTGTCTAGGTCAACAGCAAGCTGGCCTATCCACGGTCGAGCCATTTAAACACCTGACCAATTTACGAGCTGGTCGCAATAACTAACACTTCGAACCTCAAATCACTACGGCCCATAGTCCTGCTTATGTATGCCGTCAATAGCATTCGTATTTACTCTTACATATTACCTCCTGTTATCCGCCTTTCAGTAATAAAGGTCAGTAGCAAGCTGCACCTCTAGTCGGGATCTTCCTTGCTCCTTTATATTATTTCATTTATATTTCCAAACTCTTATTGACTTTGATATCACTTCAATGCTTCCTATTAGGACTGTTATTAATATTTAAATATTGTCCCCTCCTCATTTAACTTTCTCTTTCTTATTTATGTATTCATTTCTTATTTGTTATAATTATGTATACACATATACATATGTAACTATTAAGTTGTTTCAATTTTTATATAATTTATATATAGTCATTTCATCCTCTTTTAAATTATTATTACTATTTAAATATATACTGTATAAATCTTTTATTTTTATTTCATTATTTATTATTCTTATAATTTATTTAATATATATAATATTATTGTTATTATAACTTTTTATATATATACCCAGGATATATATATATATATATATATATTCTTTATTATTATTTTATTTTTTTTATTATTATTATTATTTATTTATTTTTTATTTTTTTATTTTTATTTTTTTATTTATTTTTTTTTTTTTGTTTATTTAATTCATTAATTTATTTAATTATTTCGGCCAGCACAAAATGGCTGCCGAATTCAAGATGGCGTCCCCCAGTAAGGGCCGCCATGCAGCCAAATAAGCGGCCCCCATCGGGACCGCCATGTGCTAAAATGGCGGCCCCAGTGCCAGTTTTGCCGTACAACATGGCGGCGCCCGCCATGCTGCCCGTCGGCAAACATGGCGCCCCACAGGGGCCGCCATGTTTTCAAATGGCGGCCGCGCCGTAATGGGCAAGCGCAGGCGCGCCCGAAGAAGGCTGCCCCAGTCCCTGAGGCATAAGCGCGCCACGGAAAGCGCCAAAGGAGGAACGCGCCCGGCCTACAAAGGCGCATTTGTGCCCGAAAAGAGCCGCGCTGCGCTCTGCCCACCTGAGCGGCGCGGCGGGCTTCTGCTGGCCCAGTTAAGCTGCACCAGCGAGGGCCAACAAGGAGCGGAGCCAGCCTGAGCCGGACCCCGCGGGGAGTGCTCCCGCCAAAGCGGGAGCCAGCTGAGCCCCGAGGCCTCCACCATCCTGGCATGGGCCCGCCACCTAGGAGGGGGCCCCCGGGCATCACCTCCCCGCTCGCACCCACGCGAAGGGCCAGGGCGCCAGGAATGCCCCCAAAGTTTATTTCCCTCTATAAGTGGCTGGGGCAGGCGCGCAGCGTCGCCCTGCAAAGGGAAGAGACAGGCCCGCTCACCCAGCCCAATTCAATTTTAAAGGAGGGCCAAGCAAAAGCAGCCCCTCAGGGTCTCCATTAAGGCCGGGCAGTAGGCGGACAGGACCACCCAGGCCTGGCCTACCCTCCTAAAATCCCCAGCCCGATAAAATGCAAGGGCACAAACGTGGGTGCCCTTGCCCTAAAAAGGCAGCTGCAGTCCCAAGGGGCGAGGAAGCCACCTCAGGGTGCTATGACCCTCATGAGTCCGTTCCTCACCCCCATACCGGCCCCAAACCCACCTCCAATACCATTTGGGGACTCGTTCTGCAGACTGCCTTCCTCCTCGATGGCTTGATGCAGACTGAGGAAGAAAGGGGCTGGCACCAGTATGCCAGCCCCTCCTCCCTTCTAGCAGATTCTGCAAATTAACCAATCTCTTCTCCGAGGGGAGGAGACAAAGTTGCTCCACCAGCCAACAAGTTGGATGGTGAAGTGTATAAGTGTTAGCTAAACCCTCTGGTTGTGAGAGTTCATAATGTTTTCAGGCCTTGAAATGCTACTGAGCAATAACGGCATGCAAAAAGCAAAAACAAAAACATCCCTAGGATTTTTTAAAAAAGTGTGTCTCCTTGGAGTGTCAATCATGAAGAATCTCAAGGAGCATTTCATTGTAAACTGTGATGTGGCAATAATGATCCCTTGCTTTATAAAAAGTCATGCAAATGGTAAAGGTTGGTGCTCATCTCCATTTCTAAGCTGAAGTGCCAGCGTTGTTCGTAGACACCTCAAGGTCATGTGGCCAGCATGACTTCATGAGCACTGTTACTGTCCCGTCGGAGCGGTACATATTGATCTACTTACATTTGCATGTTTTCAAACTGCTAGGTTGGCAGAAGCTGGGGCTAACAGCGGGAACTCATGCCATTCCCCAGATTTGAACCTGCGACCTTTACATACCAAAAAAGGTGGGAAAGCCAGTCTTTATCAATTTTTGTATTTGATGTCAATTTTAACTGTGTCCATGTGCGACTTGTTACAAAAGGGATTGCCAAGTGGCTTGCCCAAAAATTGTGTGTGCAAGTATGACGCACCTCACGCCAAGAACAACATGCCGACACAATTGGTTGGATAACAATGGCCACAACTCATTTATTGAAAACAGGAACGAAGGGTTGGTGGCCACGCTTGGGTCCTGGATCAGGGTCGAACAGCCCCCATGAATGTCCAAAGGCGATACCAAGCCTGGGGTGCGAGCGGCCCAATGCCTGTCCACGGAAACTTGGCACCCCAGGGGGCCTGGGCGTTATCCCCCTTACAACCAAGGGGCAATAAGTCAACCTGATCCAGGGGCCATGCCACATGCCAAACACGGAGTTGCGACAAAGAACATAACAAAAACATGAAACCATGAACAGAGCAACAATAAAGAGCAGATAAACAAAGGGACACCAACAAGCAATGCAATAAGTAGGGGTGGGAGGGAGGCAAAACAAGACTGCCTCAAATGTGGCCAGGTAGCCCCGGGTAGCTTACTTAAGGTGGAAGTGCAGGCCGGCCGGAAAGAGGGCGGGGTGGGGCGGAGCCAGCCCCCTCATTGGCCGGCTGGCCTTGTTGGTGGGAAACCTTCCTGCCACCCAGGGGCTTCTGGGGAAAAGAAGCCCCCAAGCCCACAGCCCCACTGTAGCCTACACAGGATAAATTTGATTCAGTGCCTTTATTGTACATCTTACAAATGCTTTCGTTGTGTTGTAGGGAATGTTTAAGTTATAAAAACAGCAGGTTAACTGGGAATGACAAAGGTCAAAATGGAGCCTTATATCATACATTTTATAATAATCATTATGACTGTGCTTATTTTTCCAGGAGAAGAGGCGCAGGATCTATACAGCTGCACCTGCAGCAAGGCTATATTTTCTTTGTGGCTGTGACAGAAAATGTGAATCATGGATTCTTGCAGATTTTCCTGCATACATCATTGGCTTCCTCTGATTTATAGCTATTCCTAGAGGAACGAGTTCTGACCCTGAGTAATAAGTATATTTTGATGCTCTGGGATATGTACTTACAATGTATAACAAAAAGAGGTTTAATGCTGTAGATTACTCAGCCCTGCAGCCACAGAGAACAAATGAGAGAATGCTTTCATAAAGCTATCAAACTGCA
>JARBWK010002851.1:0-13898 GCA_030556195.1 Anolis apletophallus | reverse complement strand
AGCTTGGGACCCGGCGGTGCCCGGGTCATTTGAGAAAGGCATTGTGTGGCAAGGTTGGTCCTTGTCAGATGTTTATGTGGCTCGCAGTGGTTTCTGGAAGTTAGTGAAGGTACTGCGAGTCCCATCGGTCATGGTTGATTCCCCTCGAAACAGTACCAGAATGTAGTGTGGGTCATGAGGGTTCTGAGTGCCATGTTTGGGTGAGATCCATCAATATTGGGAGTAGGTGTGGTCTCATGAAATTGGAGAAGGTACTGCAAGTCCCATCATGTGTGGTCGGTGCTCCTCCGAACTGCAGGAGGATGTGGAGTGGGCCATGGGGGCTCTGTGTGGCAAGTTTGGTCTTGATCCATCATTATTGGGAGTTGCAGTGGTATCATGGAATTAGGGAAGGTACTGCAAGTCCCATCATCCATGGTCTGCCCTCCTCCAAACTGCAGCAGGATGTGGAGTGGGTCATGGGGGCTCTGTGTGGCAAGTTTGGTCTTGATCCATCATTATTGGGAGTTGCAGTGGTATCATGAAATTACAGAAGGTACTGCAAGTCCCATCATCTGTGGGCCGCCCACCCTCCTAATTGCAGTAGGATGTGGGTCATGGGGGCTCTGTGTGCCAAGTGTGGTCTGTATTGGTGAATGGATGAGGGTTGCATTGTTTTTAGGAAGTGAGTGAGGGTACTTCAAGTCCCATCATTCGTGGTCCATCTCACACAAAACTGCACCAGGATATAGAGTGGGTCATGAGGGCTCTGTGTGCCAGGTTTGTGCCTGATCAGTCATAGGATTAGGTTTGCAGCAGTCTTGTAAAGTGAAGGGAAGGTACTGCAAGTCCCATCATCCATGGTCTGCCCTCCTCCAAACTGCAGTAGGATGTAGAGTGGGTCACTGGGGCTCTGTGTGCCAAGTGTGGTTTTTATAGGTGTTTGTTGGGGGCTGCAGTGGTCTGTGGGAAAAGAGTGGTGTGAGAGTACTACAAATCCCATGATCCATTGTCAATCCTCCGCCAAACCTCACCAGGACATGAAGGTAGTCATGGGGGTTATGTGTGCCAAGTGTGGTCTTGATCAGAAATTGGAAGAGGGTCGCAGCGGACTTGGGAAGTGAGTAGAGGTACTTCAAGTCCCATGATCCATGGTCCGCCCTCCTCCAAACTGCACCAGGACGTAGAGTGGGTAATGGGGGCTGTATGAGCCAAGTATGGTCTTCATTGGTCCTTTTAGGTGGCTACAGTGGTCTGTGGGAACCGAAGTGTTTGAAAGTACTACAAATCCCATAATCCGTTGTCCATCTCCCCCAAACCGCACCAGGACGTAAAGGGGGTCAGGGGGGTTATGTGTATCAAGTTTGGTGCAGGTCCCTCACCTGCGCTGGTCGCTGTGGCCTGTGAAAGTGACAGCCAATCAGAACACTGCCACATACATACATACAAACCTACACACAAACCCACAAACATTCCGCTTTATTATACACTAGCTTGGGGACCCGGCAGTGCCCGGGTCAGTTGAGAAGTGCAGCAGGATGTAGAGTGGGTTATGGGGGCTCTGTGCCAAGTTTGGTCTTGATCCATAAGTATTGTGAATTGCAGTGGTATCATGAAATTACTGAAGGTAATTTGAAGGTAATTACTGAAGGTAACCTTGTGTCGACCATGGCGGCACTGGGCCTCTCCCTTTGTAAGTCAGGCCCCACACATCGGGCCGCTCACACTCTCGATCTGATCTTCTATGCAGGTGTCCAAGTGTCCGTCACCTCTGTTACAGAGGTGCCATGGTCAGACCACTGTACTCTAGGAGTCCGGGTTGAGCACGTGTGCCCCCCCCCCCCCCGGCAAGGGTGCCGAACCAATTTGGGTTCGCCCGAAGGGACCTATGGAACCAACTAGGTTCCTGAACGCCTTGAGGGATCTGGAGCCTGCCAGTGACTCGCTCGGTGAGCTGGTTACCACCTGGAACCATGTGTTGTCCTCCGCTCTCGACGAGATCGCCCCGATAGCATAAGAACATAAGAAGAGCCATGCTGAATCGGGCCTCAGCTCATCTAGTCCAGCATTCTGTGTCACACAGTGGCCCACCAGTTGTACACAGGGATCTCTAGCAGAAAGGAGGGCAAAACCCTCACCTGCTCCCGACCCCCCACAACCAGTACCCGGGGAAAATCCTGCCTGCCTCCATCAACACAGAGGTGGCACTTGGATGTCCATTTCAGTAACTACGGATTCCCTTGGTGTCCATGAATCTGTCTAATCCTGCCTTGAAGCTGTCCAGGCTGACCGCTGTCACAACCTCTTCTGGAAGTGAGTTCCATAACCCGATGACCCTCTGGGTGAAGAAATATTTCCCTTTATTAGTCCTAACTTTCCTACCTTGGAGCTTTAGGGAGTGCCCCCTAGTCCTAGTGTTGTGTGACAGAGAAAATATTTTTTCTTTATTCACCTTTTCTATCCCATGCATGATTTTATACACTTCGACCAAGTCACCTCTTAAACGCCGTCTTTCGAGGCTGAAAAGACCAAGGCGTTGCAACCTGGTTTCATAAGGGAGCCGCTCCATCCCTTGGATCATTCTTGTTGCCCTTTTCTGTACCTTTTCCAGTTCCGTTATATCCTTCTTGAGGTGCGGAGACCAGAATTGTACACACTACTCCAGATAGCGTCTGCAGATTCTCGCCCGGCTCAACTGTTCAGGATAATTCGGCAATTGACGACGGTCCCTACCATCCCAAACAATGACAATTTGGCCCTCTCTGCCGAGGCTTTCCAGAATCACTTTGCAGACAAGATTGCGTTGCTCCGCCGGGACCTCCGTGCCACGATTGATACAGTTCAGGAGCTGGAGACTCCGTGGCCCTCCGCCGGATCCACCTTCGACCGGTTTCGACCACTGGACGCAGAGGATGTTGACAAGATTGTCGCAGCCCTTAGACCAACCACCTGCTCCCTCGACCCGTGCCCCTCCACCCTGATTCGAGCTTGCATGGAGGGGTTACGAGGCCCTCTGTTGAATATAGTCAACTGCTCCCTTGAGCAAGGAGCTTTTCCAGAGGAGTTAAAAGAGGCGGTGGTCAGTCCATTGCTGAAGAAGCCCGGGTTAGACCCGCGGCTCCCTCCAATTACTGCCCAGGGTCTAACCTCTTGTACCTGGGCAAGGTGATTGAGAGGGCAGCAATCGACCAGCTGCAGACATTCCTGGATGATGCAACCTGGCTAGACCCCTTCCAGTCCGGCTTCCGTTCAGGCCATGGGACGGAGACTGTCCTGGTCTCCATCACAGACCTACTCCGCTGCCAGTTGGACCAAGGCGGATCGGCGCTGCTCGTGTTATTGGACCTCACGGCAGCGTTTGATACTGTCGATTACCAACTGTTGACACACCGCCTGGCGGTGGCAGGGGTGAGGGGGACGGCCCTCAACTGGCTGTCCTCCTTCCTCCAAAACCGCCTGCAGCGAGTGAACTGGGGAGGGGTGGTCTCCGAGGGCTCCCCTCTACTTTGCAGGGTCCCTCAGGGGGCCATTTTCTCCCCGCTGTTATTTAACATCTATATGCGACCACTCGCCCAGCTGGTGCGGAGTTTTGGGCTGGAGTGCCATCAATACGCTGATGACACCCAGCTCATTCTGAGGATGGACCCCGGGGCGGTCTCTGTACCCGATAATTTCCATCTCTGCCTTGAGGCCGTTACTGGATGGCTGCGAGCCAGTAAGTTGAAGGTGAACCCGGCGAAGACGGAGATCTTGTGGCTGGGCCGCCCGGAGGCGAGAGACCAGCTGCCGGCGTTTGATGGTGCGGCCCTTCGCCCACAACCATCTGTCAAAAGCTTGGGGGTCCGGCTGGACGCCCAACTGTCCATGGAGGAGGAGATTGGCTGCGCCTGCAGGACAGCTTTCTTTCATCTGCGTCTGGCAAAACGTCTGGCTCCTTACCTCTCCCGCTGCGACCTAGCCACGGTGATCCAAGCCACGGTCATCTCGAGGCTCGATTACTGTAATGCGCTTTACATTGGCCTACCCTTGTCGGTGATCCGGAAACTTAAGCTGGTGCAGAACGCTGCAGCCCTCCTGCTCTCAGGAGCTCTAAGATCTGACCACGTGACTCCACTCTTGCGCGAGCTGCACTGGCTTCCAATTGAATTCCGGGTCATCTTCAAGGTGCTAGTTCTAACTTTTAAGGCCTTGTACGGTTTGGGGCCAGTGTACCTGAGGGAGCAACTTACCCCTTATGTGCCAGGGAGATCACTGCGTTCCGAGGGGCTCAACTTGTTGGAGGTGCCCAGCATCGGAGTCTGCAGACTGGCCACCACACGGCCATTCTCTGCAGCCGCTCCAATTTTGTGGAACGGCCTCCCCGAGGAGATCCGGGCCATTCGGGCCCTCCTGCCGTTCCGTAGAGCGATAAAAACTTGGCTTTTTAGAATGGCATTTGGCCCTTAGCCAATTGGCCTCTATCCTGTTGTCCATGGTCCTGCCTGGCATGCCACTATTTAATTTTGGCCTGCCACATGTTTATTGGGGAGTTTTAAATTGTTTTAATGCGTTTTAATGTATTTTTTGACTGTATTTTTAATGTACCTTCTATGTTTGCTTCACTTTCTGTAAACCGCTCTGGGCTCCAGAGAGAGCGGTATAGCAAGTCGAATTTAATAAATAATAAATAAATAAATAATAATAAAAGGTAGTGCAAGTCCCATCATCTGTGGTCCACCCTCCTCCAACCTGCAGCCGGAAGTAGAGTGGGTCATGGGGGCTGTGTGTGGCAAGTTTGGTCTTTATTGGTGAATAGATGAGGGTTGTGAAGGTACTTTAAGTCCCATCATCTGTGGTCCATCTCACACAAAAGTGCACCAGGATGTAGAGTGGGTCATGAGGGCTCGGTGTGCTAGGTGTGGTGTTGATCAGTCATTGGATTAGGTTTGCAGCAGTCTTGGAAAGTGAGGGAAGGTACTGCAAGTCCCATAATCCGTGGTCTCCCCTCCTCCAAACTGTAGCAGGATGTAGAGTGGGTTATGAGGACTCTGTGTGCCAGGTTTGGTCTTGATCCATCAATATTGGGAGTTGCAGTGGTATCATGAAATTACTGAGGGTACTGGAAGTCCCATCATCTATGGTCCAGCCTCCCCCAAATAGCAGCAGGATGTAGATTGGGTCATGGGGGCTCTGTGTGCCAAGTTTGGTCTGTATTGGTGAATGGATGAGGGTTGTATTGTTTTTAGGAAGTGAGTGGAGGTACTTCAAGTCCCATCATCCGTGGTCCGTTTCACACAAAACTGTACCAGGATGTAGAGTGGGTCATGAGGGCCCTGTGTGCCAGGTTTGGTGTTGATCAGTCATTGGATTAGGTTTGTAGCAGTGTTGGAAAGTGAGGGAAGGTACTGCAAGTCCCATCATCCATGTTCTGCCCCTCTCCAAACTTCAGTAGGATGTAGAGTGGGTCACTGGGGCTCTGTGTGCCAAGTGTGGTCTTTATCGGTGTTTGTTGGGGGCCGCAGTGGTCTGTGGGAACAGAGGTGTGAAAGTACTACAAATCCCATCATCCATTGCCAGTCCTCCCCTGAACCTCACCAGGACGTGAAGGTAGTCATGGGGGTTATGTGTACCAAGTGTGGTCTCGATCAGTAATTGGATAAGGGTGGCAGCTGACTTGGGAAGTGAGTAGAGGTACTTCAAGTCCCATTATTTATTTATTTATTTATTGTTTGGTCTTGTATTCTGCTCCTCCCTGCAGGCTCGGGTCGGGTAACAGCATATAAAAAGGCAACATGTGTCAACCATGCAGCCTTGCAATGAAAGATTAAAACATTAAAAGATTAGAATTACATGTCACATCACGAGGTGTCAGATGAGATATAAAACATTTCCTTGGTCCGCCCTCCTCCCAAGTGCGCCAGCACGTAGAGTGGGTAATGTGGGATGTGTGTGCCAAGTGTGGTCTGTATTGGTCCTTTTAGGTGGCCGCAGTGGTCTGTGGGAACCAAAGTGTTTGAATGTACTACAAATCCCATAATCCGTGGGCCATGTCCCCCAAACCACAGCAGTACGTAAAGGGGGGTCAGGGGGGTTATGTGCCCCAAGTTTGGTGCAGGTCCACCACCCGGGCTGGTCACTGTGGCCTGTGAAAGTGGCAGTCAATCAGAACGCTGCCACATGCATACATACAAACAAACATACATACAAACAAACAAACATACAAACATTCCACTTTTTTATATATAATAGAGAGAATAGAGAATAGCTTGGGGGTCCGGCCCTGCCCGGGTTATTTGAGAAATGCATTGTGTGCCAAGGGTGGTCCTTATGAGATGTTTACGTGGCTTGCAGCAGTTTTGGGAAGTGAGTGAAGGTACTTCAAGTCCCATCATGCATGGTCTGCCCTCCTCCAAGCTGCACCAGGATGTAAAGTGGGTCATGGAAGCTCTGTGTGCCTAGTTTGTTCTTGTTTGGTGTTTGGATGAGGGTCGCAGTGGTCTCAGAAAGTGAGTGAAGGTACTTCAAGTCCCATCATCCATGGTCTATCCTCCTTCAAATGGCACCAGGATGTAGAGTGGGTCATGAGGGCTCTGTGTGTCAGGTTTGGTCTTGATCAGTCATTGGATTAGGTTTGCAGCAGTTTTGGGAAGTGAGTGAAGGTACTTCAAGTCCCATCATGCATGGTCTGCCCTCTTCCAAGCTGCACCAGGATGTAAAGTGGGTCATGGAGGCTCTGTGTGTTACCGAAATCTGACTAGGGGCCCTTCCCTTAAGGGGACCGGGCCAGGCCACCCCTAAAAGGCGAGGATCGAGGCCCAAATCTGGATGATCTTCCCAGAACTACAAATCCCAAAGTAACCCAAATCAATGCTCACCCAGACGGAAGAACGCCAGTACCGAGAGAAGAATCTAATTCAGCTGAATAGGATGCAATGCCACGCCAAGGTTCCAAGGGCAAAACATAGTTTTTAATGGGAAAGCAGTCCAATTTATAGAAAAGCAGTCATTTACATTTGAATCTGGCTCCCTCCTCCCACGTGTAGCCACAGCTGATTGGCCGCTGTCAAAGTCAGCTGGGCCAGGAAGAGACCGGCGCTTTGGCCAATAGGAGAAGGCGCGCCAAGATTTGAACGAGCCTATCCTGGCCGGCTGCACAGGGCGGAAGGAACACAAAGAGAAAAACGGCTGGGTGGAGGAAGTAACTTGTGGCTGAAATACCTTGCGGCCGGAGGGCCCCCGATGTGGAGACTCACCTTCCTGTTTATTGTTTGTCCTGAGTGCCTTAATGGGAGTCTTTTGTCCTTGGCCGAAACTCCTTTGTGTTGAGAGTTTCAGTCTAGCGGGAAGCATGGTTTCTCAGTTCAAAATGGCCAAAGTATAACTTATTGCAGCCGGCAAGCGGGGTTCCGAAGCCCACTCAGGTCCAGCTATGGGGTGGTAGAGTGACTTGGGTTTGCTAGAGCCCATGATCCCTTGGGGGTCCAGCTCCGAGGCCAAGGGGGGACACGAGCGGGGGGATCCAGGCTCATAATGGCGGAATCTATGTTCCACAGAACACCTGACCTCCCTCCCATATTGGTGAAAAGCATCATATGGCCGGAAAAATGTATTGTTTGTTCAACAGGGGAACTCTCCGCAAAGGGAGTCCTGGTAGGGTTTTGGGAGCATGGTTGCTCAGTTAAAATGGTCCGAAAAGGTAGCTATTGGGGCTGGCTGCGAGGGTCCGAAGCTCGCATGCAGCAGCCATGTTTTGGGTCTGTTTACATGACCATTACATATTCCCTATCATTGGCCAAGCTCCGAGAATGATAGGGACATATGCAGGGAAGTCTTGGGCATAAAGAGTGGGCCTCACCCCACGAAGAAACCCAACGTCCCTTCCCCAAGGTTATTATCTGTGCAAGGTAAAAATGGGTAGAAAAGTGGATTATTGTGCTGTTCATCCTTGGAACGCTCTGCTGAGGGCTTTAGCTTAGAAGTTACATTGACACAAAAAGGGGAACACACAAGGGGTACAAAATAGACAATACAATACAGAGATCCCCAGCAATCATCCCCAAATACATTCCCATGCAGCTGTTGCTCCCAGAGTAATGATCTTCAAAACAGGCACTTCCTGGGAGTTGTAGTCCTCCTTTGTCCTCGGGAGCTGCAGAGCCTTTGGGGCTGGGGTGCCAAGCAGAGGCAAAGTCACTGAGGGTCCATGATGTGAAGGGGGAAAAGAACAGGAAATGTCCAACTGAAGAAGCGTCCTTGGGGGAAACTACAAAGTCCTGAGGAGCAGAATGGCTTCTGGAGTGCAGTAGAGTGGCAGAGAGTCACAAAGTCCATGTGGCAAGAAGGGAAAAGGCTGGGAATATTCAGCTGGGAAGTGTCCTTGGCGAACTGCTTCTCCCAGAGCCCAAAAGACCTGGGTTCCTTAGAATCCCCTGCAATCTGGACAAAACCCCTCCGGAAAACATCGGACACGGCTTACCCAGAAAGGGGGTCTCTGTGGGTTCATGATCTATGAGATGTAGCAAGGCTCTTGCTGGAATCAGCTGGGAAGAACAGTCCAGGGATGGTCCGGGGAAATGCAGCAGGAAGAAAAGGGCAAAATGGGCCAGTGTACTTGGGGAAACTAGATCTCTCAAACTGGTAACTGTGGTGAAAATCCTCCTCATGGTGACTGGGTAAAAGGTCACTCGTGCCCCCCACCTTTGGAGCAGCTGTGTGAGTTTTTGTTTTGAACAATGTGGCCGAGGGCAGGTGATGCCCTCAGGGGAAACTGATGTTGCTTACAGGAAATGGGTGCTTACTGTTGCTGCAGTGGCTATTGTTGTGTCAGGAGAAAATGGAGCTCAGGCAGAGGTAAAGAGAGAGGAAGAAGGGGCCATTTTGTGGGCTTTTTGTTCTTGTTCCACCCGGCCCAAGATGGAGGAAAAGGAACTGTGGAACTCCCTGCAGCTGAATCTTTCATGTACTATTTGGCTGTATAAATGTTGTGCAGATAGGGTGAGGGGAAGCAACGGTGGCTGGGTGTACTGGGAGGGACGGTTGGTGCAGTGTGATGTATGGAACTGAGTGGGGCAGAAGTGGGGGGAAAAAAGGTCTGGTACTGGTGCAACTTAGGCCATGGGCCAAAAGGAATACTGGGGACTCTCTGCTGTTAGATCTCCTGGATTTGGGGCTTCCTGGTTCGGCCATATGTGTGCCTAGTTTGTTCTTGTTTGGTAATTGGATGAGGGTCGCAGTGGTCTCAGAAAGTGAGTGAAGGTACTTGAAGTCCTATAATCCGTGGTTTGCCCTCCTCCAAACTGCAGCAGGATGTAGAGTGGGTCATGGGTACTCTGTGTGCCAAGTTTGGGCCTGGTCTGTGATTTCTAGGGGCTTCAATGTTCTGTGGGAAATGAATTGGGTTCTGCAAATCCCATCATTTGTGGCCCATCCTGCCCTACACTGCACCAGGTTGTAAAGTGGGCCAGTGGGCATCTGTGTGCCAAGTGTGGTCCTGATCCTTCTATGGTGTGGGCCAGAGTGCTCTTAGCAAGTGAGTTAAAGCACTACAAGTCCCGTCATCCATGGTCCATCCTCCCTCAAACTGCACCAGGATGTAGAGTGGGTCTTGAGGGTTCTGTGTGGCAAGTTTGGTCTTGTTCTCTCATTGTTTGGGGTCGCAAAGGGGTTGCAAAGTGTTTTGGCCTGAAACTCCCACCATGCCTGACTGCCTCAGGCCTTTTCCTGACCCCCTCTGCCACTTTAGAGCATCGGAATGTTCGTGTTGGCTGGCCAATAGAGGCGTTATGCAAATGCTCCCTCAGTGGCAACCAATCATGTTGTCAGAATGTAGAGGCCGGGAGCCAATCAGAACACTGCCACATACATACATACAAACACACATACATACATACATACAAACATTCTCTTTTATAATGTACTAGCTGAGGACCCGGCGGTGCCCGGGTTAATAAAGAAAGGCATTGTGTGGCAAGGTTGGTCTTTATGAGTTGGTTATGTGGCCTCTGTAAGTTAGTGAGGGTACTGCAAGTCCCATTGTCCATGGTCCATCCTTCTCCAAACTGCACCAGGATGTAGAGTGGGTCAAGGGGGCTATGTGTGCCAAGTTTGGTCTCGATCTGTCAGTGGATGAGGGTTGCAGGGGTCTCAGGAAGTGAATGGAGGTACTTCAACTCCCATCACCCATGATCCATCCTCCTCCAAACAGCAGCAGGATGTAGAGTGGGTCATGAGGGCTCTGTGCACCAAGTTTGGTCTTGATCCATCATTATTGGAAGTTGTAGTGGTATCCTGAAATTACTGATGGTACTGCAAGTCCCATCATCTGTGGGCCACCCTCCTCCAAATTGCAGCAGGATGTTGAGTGAGTCACTGGGGCTCTGTGTGCCAAGTGTGGTTTTTATCGGTGTTTGTTGGGGGCCGCAGTGATCTGTGGAAACAGAGGGGTGTGAAAGTACTACAAATCCCATGATCCATTGTCAGTCCTCCGCCAAACCTCACCAGGACATGAAGGCAGTCATGGGGGTTATGTATGTCAAGTGTGGTCTCGATCAGAAATTGGAAGAGGGTCGCAGCGGACTTGGGAAGTGAGTAGAGGTACTTCAAGTCCCATAATCCATGGTCCGCCCTCCTCCAAAGTGCCCCAGGACGTAGAGTGGGTAATGGGGGATGTGTGTGCCAAGTGTGGTCTGTTTTGGGCCTTTTAGGTGGCTGCACTGGTCTGTGGGAACCAAAGTGTTTGAATGTACTACAAATCCCATAATCCGTGGGCCATGTCCCCCAAACCGGAGCAGTACGTAAAGGGGGTCAGGGGGGTTATGTGTACCAAGTTTGGTGCAGGTCCATCACCCGCGGTGGTCGCTGGGGCCTGTGAAAGTGGCAGCCAATCAGAACGCTGCCGCATACATACATACATACAAACAAACATACAAACAAATATACATACATACAAACATTCCGCTTTATTATATATATAGAGAGAGGAGACAGAGAGACAGAGAGACTAGCTTGGGGACCCGGCCCTGCCCAGGTTATTTGAGAAAGGCATTGTGTGGCAAGGTTGGTCCTTATCAGTTGTTTATGTGGCTTGCAGTGGTCTCAAAAAGTGAGTGAAGGTACTTCAAGTCCCAGAATCCATGGTCCATACTCCTCCAAATTGCACCTGATGTAGAGTGGGTCATGGGGTTCTGTGAGCCAAATTTGGTCTTGATCTGTTATTGGATGAGGGTCACGGCATTCTTGGAAAGTGAGTGGAGGTACTTCAAGTCCCATCATCCGTGGTCCATCCTCCTCGATACTGCACCAGGATGTAGAATGAGTCGTGGGAGCTCTGTGTCCCAAGTTTGGTCTTGATCAGTCATTGGATGAGATTGGCAGCGGTCTTGTGAAGTGAGTGGAGGTACTTCAATTCCCATCATCCATGGTCCACCCTCCTCCAAACGGCACCAGGATGTTGAGTGGGTCATGGGGGCTCAGTGTGCCAAGTTTGGTCTTGATCAGTCATTGGATGAGGGTCACAGCAGTCTCGGGAAATTTGTAAAGGTACTTCAATTCCCATCATCTGTGGTCCACCCTCCTCCAAACGGCACCAGGATGTAAAGTGGGTCATGGGGGCTTTGTGTGCCAAGTTTGGTCCTGATCAGTCACTGGATGAGGGTCACAGCGGGCTTGGGAAGTGAGTGGAGGTACTTGAAATCCCATCATGCATGGTGCGCCCTCCTCTAAACTGCAGTTGGATGGAGCGTGGGTCATGGGGGCTCTGTGTGCCAAGTTTGGTCTGTATCGGTCTTGGTTCTGGACCACAGTGGTCTGTGGGGAATGAAGGGTTTGAGAGTACTACAAATCCCATAATCCATGGAGGTACATCAGATCCCAACATCCATGATCCACTCTCCTCCAAACTGCATTAGAATGTAGCGTGGGTCATAGGGGCTCTGTGTGCCAAGGTAGATTACTGTCAATTCAGGCCATACACAATGTCCCATGAGCTGAGGCCTAGTCAGGAAAATCAAGTTAATGAAGCCTTACTGTCAATTCAGGCCATACACAATGTCCCATGAGCTGAGGCCTAGTCAGGAAAATCAAGTTAATGAAGCCTTACTGTCAATTCAGGCCATACACAATGTCCCATGAGCTGAGGCCTAGTCGGGAAAATCAAGTTAATGAAGCCTTACTGTCAATTCAGGCCATACACAATGTCCCATGAGCTGAGGCCTAGTCGGGAAAATCAAGTTAATGAAGCCTTACTGTCAATTCAGACCTTAAACAGCATCCCATTAAGTGAGGCCTAGTCAGGAAAATCAAGTTAATGAAGCCTTACTGTCAATTCAGGCCATACACAATGTCCCATGAGCTGAGGCCTAGTCGGAAAATCAAGTTAATGAAGCCTTACTGTCAATTCAGGCCATACACAATGTCCCATGAGCTGAGGCCTTCGGGAAAATCAAGCTAATGAAGCCTTACTGTCAATTCAGGCCATACACAATGTCCCATGAGCTGAGGCCTAGTCTGGAAAATCAAGTTAATGAAGCCTTACTGTCAATTCAGGCCATACACAATGTCCCATGAGCTGAGGCCTAGTCGGGAAAATCAAGTTAATGAAGCCTTACTGTCAATTCAGGCCATACACAATGTCCCATGAGCTGAGGCCTAGTCAGGAAAATCAAGTTAATGAAGCCTTACTGTCAATTCAGGCCATACACAATGTCCCATGAGCTGAGGCCTAGTCTGGAAAATCAAGTTAATGAAGCCTTACTGTCAATTCAGGCCATACACAATGTCCCATGAGCTGAGGCCTAGTCGGGAAAATCAAGTTAATGAAGCCTTACTTTCAATTCAGGCCATACACAATGTCCCATGAGCTGAGGCCTAGTCGGGAAAATCAAGTTAATGAAGCCTTACTGTCAATTCAGACCTTAAACAGCATCCCATTAAGTGAGGCCTAGTCAGGAAAATCAAGTTAATGATTTGGGCGTGGTCTGTGTTTTTTAGGGGTTTCAATTTTCTGTGGGAAGTGAATTGGGTGAGGGTACTGCAAATCCCATCATTCGTGCTCCAGGCTTTGAAGTGGGCCTCTGTGTGCCAAGTGTGGCCCTAATTGCTGTGGGCCACAATGTTCTAAGGAAGTGAGTTAAAGTACTTCAAGTCCCGTCATCCCTCAAACTGCACCAGGATGTAGAGTGGGTCTTGGGGGTTCTGTGTGGCAAGTTTGGTGTTGTTATCTCATTGTTGGGGCGCGCAAAGTGTTTCTGCCTTAAACTGCCACCATGCCTGACTCCCTCAGGCCTTTGCCTTATCCCCCTCTGGCAGTTTAGAGGGTCGGAATGTTTGTGTTGGCTGGCCAATAGAGGCGTTATGCAAATGCTCCCTCACTGGCAACCAATCATGTTGTCAGAATGTAGAGGCCAGGAGCCAATCAGAACGCTGCCACATACATACAAACATTCTGCTTTATTAAGGTATACAGATATACAGATAGAGATTATACATACCATGATAGGATACATCACAGACATAACCTTACCAATGGAGTAAGGTGACCTTAAAGGCGATTGGCCAAGATTCTAGAGTCATATAAATACCTCATTCAATTAAGCATTACAACTGATTATGCTAATAATGAGTGAAGGCTGATAGGTTCGTTTAACCCATTTGGGAGCTCCGTATCGAGGAGAATAATCCATTTATTTTCCATATTACGTAACACCTGGTTGTAATCTATACGAGGTCTGGGATCCACTTTTCTAGGACTTGGAGTTCTAAAGTGCTGACACCGTGTTTAAACTGCTTGCGATGCCCATAGAAAGGTCTATCTTCACTTCCCGGACGCTTTGCTCCTGTGCTCAATAAATCTCTGCCTCAATTGCCTCGACGTCATTCCTACGTAGACTTTTGGGCAGCTACAAGTGATGGGAAGTTTGTATAGATGTGTATCTGTTCTATTG
>JARBWK010002850.1:0-13899 GCA_030556195.1 Anolis apletophallus | reverse complement strand
AGTTTGAGTTTTCCTGTCAGCGAAGCGAGTGTAGCTCGGCTGGGAATCTGTTTTGTGTAAAGCCTGAGGGCTAGATAGAGGCAAAGGTGCCTTTAGAAGACAAAAGTGCCTGTATGTTTGAGATTGTTAGACGCTGATCTAACTAAGTAATAGCACTAGTTAACCTTTGTAACCGTTTAAAGTCGCGCCTCCTCGGAAGAGTTATATTAAGTATCACACCAAGTTTTGTGCCCAGTTGTGTGACATAAACTATTTAAGTTTTGATTCAAAACTCTCTCCCCGTGACTTCATTTGGATTACCAGTCTCCTCACCACTCTTTACAAGTCAATGGTCAAGCCTAAATAAATTAATGGTGGCAGCGAAATATAAGTAAACGTCGAATCTCAACAGGCGTTGTAGTACTTTCACACCCCTCTGCTCCCACAGACTACTGCGGCCCCCAACAAACACCAATCAGACCACACTTGCCACACAGAGCCCCAGTGACCCACTCTACATCCTACTGAAGTTTGGAGGAGGGCAGACCATGGATGATGGGACTTGCAGTAACTTCCCTCACTTTCCAATCCTGCTACAAACCTAATCCAATGACTGATCAACACCAAACCTGGCACACAGAGCCCTCATGACCCACTCTACATCCTGGTGCAGTTTTGTGTGAGACGGACCACGGATGATGGGACTTGAAGTACCTTCACTCACTTCCTAAAACCAATGCATCCCTCATCCATTCACCAATACAGACCAAACTTTGCACACAGAGCCCCCATGACCCAATCTACATCCTACTACACCACAGATGATGGGACTTGCACTACTGCCAGTCATTTCACGATACCACTGCAACTCCCAATAATGATGGATCAAGACCAAACTTGGCACACAGAGCCCCCATGACCCACTCTACATCCTGCTGCACTTCTCAAATCACCAGGGCACCGCTGGGTCCCCAAGCTAATTCTTAATATAAATATCCTCTTTCCTCTCCACTAAACATCTTTCCTGACATCTAAAACTAAGAGCAGGTCTGGTCAATTCCTGGATGGAAGGCTTACAATCAAACAAGGGAAAAACTAGCTTATTCCATTTTGATACGTATTACATTTTCATTACACATCTTAAGTATTTTTCTGAGCTGTTATTATAACACAATGACCCAAGTTTGGAATTATTTTGTAAAGAGAAACTTTAAAAAATATCACAAGAACCTAAACATATGGTGTGCAGAAGTGTTTATTTTTTATTATAGGATTGAGGATTGAATATGTATTCAGATGTTTAGATGTTTAGGGAAGGTGCACTTCTTCAGTGAAGGCCCACCTTGGGGAAGAGTTGTCATAGCAACATGGCTGTAAGGCAGAGGTGGGAGGAGTCAACAGCTTTCTGCCACAGCCAAGAATAGAATTCTGGGGAAGTTTGAATTTTTACGGTTTAACTGTCAGCCCAGCTCTAGGAGAGAGCAGGTTCTGAGGGCAGTCTGGTTTTGGAGCTGTAGAGAGACAGTTCTAGTAGGCTGAGCTTGCGAGCCAGTCTGTTTGTATAGAGCCTGAGGGCTAGAGATAGGCAAGGTGCCTTTAGGAGGAAAGAAGGTCTGTGTGTGAGATAGTTACATACTGATCTAACTGAGTAATAGTAACAGTCAAACATTTTAAACTTTGTATCTTCTACAATACCAACGTAACCATGATGAGTTGAGCCTCTAAGAAGTTATAACGTATCCATCACGCTTTTGTGCCAAGCTATAAATAAACTGTTATTGTTCTTTTCATCAACAACCTCTCTCTGTTCCGTATTTTAAAAGTCCAGCTTCAGAGTAAAGCAAGACAGGAAAGTGTTTTTAACCTGTCTTGTTACACAGTTTGAAGTCCCACAATAATTGGTGACAGACCCTCCTAGATAACAGATAACAACAACAGTCCTCACAATCTGGTGGCTAATCTCTTCATATTTAAGGGATCCTTAAATTAAAGTTATACAACACCCTTTTACATTAGGTCAGATACGTAGTGACCTCATCGTTACAAATTTGTGGCAGCGGTGGGATCAGTAAAAGAGGGTCCACCCTGTCCAGCCGGTTCATTTGAATAGCCTCTTTACATATGGGTACTTACTTACCTGGGAAAATATATTTGCAGTTGGAGCAACTCTGCTGTCCACAATGCTGTACAATATGGCTAGCATTCTGTCAAGAGGGAATGGCTTTGGTCCCAGAAGGTGATTCGTGGTCTGAAAAAAAATAATCATCAATGGGATTTTCTTGTCATGTAGAAAACTAGAATGTTAATATATTTCAAGGTATTTATTTATTTATACTCGCCACATAAGGCACACTTCCCAACGCACACCAAATAAAATTTTAAAAGCATCAGATTTGATTTCAATATGGTAATTTTCCTATTACTGTGCCTCTTTCTCTGCCTCTCAGATCTCGCGCATTTATTTATTTGTCACGTTTCTATACCGCCCCTCTCAGCCCGAAGGCGACTCGGGACGGTTTACACAGGCAGTCTCTGCCCTCAATACAACACAGCAACAAGTCAACCACCCCCCCCCCGAAAAAAACATATAACAATTTAACAATTAAAAACATACAATTGCAGCCTCAGCGTCATGTTGAAATCAGTTTCCATCACATCGTCGTCATTCCTTATATCCAATTAAGCCTTATATTTCATCAACAAATGCCTGCTCAAATAACCAGGTCTTGACCTTCTTGCGAAACGTCAGGAGGGAGTGGGCCGATCTGATGTCTTTAGGGAGGGCGTTCCAAAGCCGAGGAGCCACCACTGAAAGGCCCTGTCTCTCGTCCCCGCCAGTCGTGCCTGCGAAGAAGGCGGGACCGAGAGCAGGGCCTCTCCAGATGATCTTAAACATCTCGATGGTTCATAGGGAGAGATGCGTTCGGACAGGTAAGTAGGACCCAAACCGTTTATGGCTTTAAAGGCTAAAGCCAGCACTTTGAATTGTGCCCGGTAGCAAACTGGCAGCCAGTGGAGCTGGCACAACAGGGGAGTTGTGCGCTCTCTGAATGGCGCTCCTGTTATCAACCTGGCTGCTGTCCGTTGGACTAGTTGCAGCTTCTGAACAGTCTTCAAAGGCAACCCCACGTAGAGAGCGTTGCAGTAATCTATATGGGATGTAACCAGAGCATGGACCACCGTGGCCAAGTCAGACTTCTCAAGGTACGGCGCACAAGTTTTAACTGCGCAAATGCTCCCCTGGTCACCGCCGAAACCTGGGGTTCCAGGCTCAGCGATGAGTCCAGGATCACACCCAAAACTGCAAACCTGTGTCTTCAGGGGGAGTGTAACCCCGTCTAACACAGGCTGTAACCCTATGCCCTGTTCGGCCTTTCGACTGACCAGGAGTGCTTCTGTCTTGTCTGGATTCAATTTCAATTTGTTCGCCCTCATCCAGTCCGACACAGCGACCAAGCACCGGTTCAGGACCTGAACAGCCTCCTTAGTAAGACAGTACCTCCAAGCCCCATCTCTGCGAGGCGTGCAGATGCACATGCGCATCTGCACCGCTTCACTACAGTCTTCAGAGCGAGATCTGAGAGGCAGAGGAGGAGGTATGGTAATAGGATACAAGGGTGGGCCAGGCAGGTAAAAGAGGTGTGTTTATCTGGGCCCAGAGTAACTCTATCTCATTTTTCCATACCCCGGACGCCCCGGACACCTGCAGCTTCCTTCACTTACACCTTCCTGGTGAGGCGCCCCTTCACCTCACCATCGGGATTGCATTAAGTCCACGAATCCTGATGAATGGATTTTCTTCTACCGTACTTGTACAGCATCGCCCTTAATGATTAATATTAGAATGGTGAGCATAGGGTAGTCTTGACCTGTTATTTATTACAGGGCTGTCCAACTGGCAGCCCGCGGGCCGTATGCGGCCCCCAGCCCCTTCCCCACGGCCCCCTACCCTCCTGCAAGATATCTGCTTTTTAAGATTTTTGAATATTTTTTTTGAATATTTTTTTGAATATTTTTTTTCGCGGGGGGGGTGTGAGGGGCGGAGCAGGGAGGAGGAGCAGGTTCCCTTCCTCCTCCTCCTACTTCCCTCCCTCCCCCCTCTCTCTCCCTCCCTCCTTCTCTCTCTTTCCCCTTTCATTCCTTCCCCCTTCCACCACCTGAAAGAAAGAGGGAAGGAGAGAGGGAGTGCACCGAGCGAGAGGGGGCGTGGCCAGAGCAAAAAAGGGGCGGGGCTGAATTCGGAGCACGCGGGGGGGTGCTCATCCATTCCCTTTCCGGCTTCCTCCTCTTCTGAGGATTCGTGCCAAGTTTGGTCCTGATCCATCATTATTTGAGTCCACAGTGCTCTCTGGATGGAGGAGAACTACAACTCCCAAACTCAAGGTTCAGTACTTTCTGTTGCTCTCATGAGAGTTTAGGTTTGATTCAACATGGCTGAGGAATGCTTTGATTGTATTTTCCCCTTATGGCAGAAGGAGGTAGGACTGGATGGCCCTTGGAGGTCTCCTATTCTAGGAACCCATTGTAATTATTATTATTATTATCATCATCATCAGAGGCTGAATGGTCATCTGTGAGGACTGCTTTGATTGTATTTTCCCCTTATGGCAGAAGGAGATTGGACTGGATGGCCCTGGATGGCCCTTGGAGGTCTCCTACTCCAGGAACCTGTTGTTGTTGTTATTATTATTATTATTAGCAGAGGCAGAATGAATATTATGCCTTGTCATTCAGGGTTATAGGCCTGTGTGGAAGGGCCCTGGCTTCTTATTTGACTTCCTTTCCACACATCTGAATAAAATCCCATGTTATTTGCTTTAAACCAGATTATATGAGTGTGGACTCCGATAATCCAGTTCAAAGCAGGTATTCTGGGTTATATGGCTGTGTGGAAGGGCCCTGAGTCCACACTGCAATATAATCCAGTTCAAAGCAGGGACTGGGACTTGAGACTGGGATTTTGGTGTTCATCTCTATCTCCAAGTCAAAGCCCTGGTGTCCTCCAGAGACACCTCCAAGGCGGGGAGAGGGCGGAGCCGGGGAGGGGGCGGGGCAGGGGTGGAGCCAGGGAGGGGGCGGAGCCTGGGCGGAGCCGGGGAGGGGGCGGAGCTGGGGCCGGGCAGGGTGGAGACGGGGAGGGGGTGGAGACGGGGGCGGAGGCAGACCCTTCGGTCATCAGTAACCGGAATTCCGGCCACAGGTCCGGTAGAAGTTGGACAGCCCTGATTTATTATATGCTGTGTGTTTGTGGTTATTTACCATTAATTTTATTGTTCTGTTTGTAAACTGCTCCGAGCCTTCGGGAAGTGGCGGTATATAAATTCGAATAATAATAAATAAATAAATAATGACGTGGCCACGGCCACTTTTGAGCTCCCCCACGATATGCGGCAACCACAGATTCTCCAATGGATGTGGATGTGTCTAAAGCAGAAATTTTCCACCTGGTATCCCCTATTTAAGAGTGATCAATACCGCCAAGATTACTTGCAAGAATTAACCGTGGTGACCCTCAGGAAAGCCTTTACAGCCTTGCGGTTTCAGACAATGCCTTCAGCCTTGCTGGAGGGAAGATATAGAGCAGGGGTGCCCACACCTTTTCAGCATGCGAGCTACTTCTAATAAAACCAAGTCTGAAAGAGCTACCGGGGCGGAGCAGGGGGAAGGGAAGGGGCTTCGCGCGGCCTGGCTCCGCCCCCTTCCCCCTCTGGCTTTAGCGTTTCCACAGCTTCTGGAGGCAAGAGGGGGCGAATGCCAAGGCAGTAGTGGCTTCTATGCCACTACTGCCTTGGCATTGCCCCTCTTCCCTCCAGAAGCTGCGGAAGTGCTAAAACTGGGGGGAAGGGGGCGGAGCTTCACGTGGCCTGGCTCCGCCCCTTCCCCTCTGGCTTTAGCGTTTCCACAGCTTCTGGAGGCAAGAGGGGGGGGGGAATGCCAAGTCAGTAGTGGCTCTCTATGCCACTACTGCCTTGGCAGCCCCCCTCTTCCCTCCAGAAGCGCTAAAGCCGGGGGAAGGGGCGGGGCTTCATGCCACCTGGCTCCGCCCCCTCAGAAGTGCCACATCCAGCTGGGATTGACCTCCTTCGGTCCTGGGATCGACCAGTCGATCGCGATCTACCTAATGAGCCCCCCTGATATAGAGGACCACCTTATTCCCAAAATTATGTATATGTGGTTCAGGAGTGATTGAGGATCTAACACATTATTTACTACATTTGTCACTCCTCAAGGGCTTCAGGCGGCGTTTTTGCTAGGGTCTGCCTTTTGCCCGCCTGGCTCCAAGAAACCTTCCAGCACAGCTGGGCTAACTCCCGGCCCCTGCCGTGGGCCTCTTGCTGCTCTCATGTGCCTCCCAGGGAAGATGCCATAGCAAAGGCATGTCAAGGCCAGGCTAGGCCCACCAGGCTGATAACAGAAGCGGGTACTCGGAGCACCAAGCGCAACTCCCTAGCCCAGGTGGCGCTCGCTAACGAGGCGCCACATTCTTCAGGACTGAGGTTCTCAAAACACCCCGAGGCCCATCCAGCACCCGTTTTGTTGTTCGACGCACCGGGGTCTATAGAGAGAAATCTATAAAAGCTGTGAGATCCTGCACACCAGTATCTCGTACCAACGACCGCTATTGCCATGATGCTAATGTGAACCGGGCCGCTCGGCCAGCTACCAAGGTCCTGCCAGCCAGCCTCTCTCGGCTGCCTCGTTCCAGCATCAAGCCTTGTTCCTGCTCATCGTCGAACCCTGTGGAGGAGCGGTGAAACTTCCGCATTGAACTTGCCTGCAGTACCTCAAGCCGCCCAGCCTTCTTGTGCCGGTTGGGGGCTCAGAGACTATCTATCGCATCCCGCATTTGTTCCTGAATTCCCTCCGCTTGAGATCCTGCTGTTGCGGATACTCAGGCCCTGCTGATTCCAGCAATTGCTGCTAAACGGAGGCTGTATACTGAAGGCTCCAGGACCCTTTACTTACCCTGCTACCTTATAATCAATAAAGCTTGTTGTACCTCAGCTGCCTTGTGTTTTGTCCAGGGAGGTCAAGTGCCAAGGGCCCAAGGGGGCGACAACATTGCCCTCTGTATAAGGATCCCAGAAAGAAGATTCTAGGAGGGCTTCTGGAGGATAGGGTGACTTGGCAGCAAACGGCAATGATTAAGGATTTGCTAGCAGACTACTCTTAAAGATTCTCCAATCCAGATTGGAAGTTTCAGCACCCGCTCTCTAAGACGACTCCTGGCGTATAAGATGACCCCTGACTTTTGAGAAGATTTTCTTGGGTTAAAAAGTAGTCTTATACACCAGAAAATTCAGTAAATTTCATTTTCTTTTTCATTTACTTCTTCCAATAGCATAGGGGAGAGAAAATCTTACATGTTTTCTATTTTAATTATTTTTGGATATAACAAAAACTTTTTTTAGTTTAATTATAGAAGCTGTATCAATGTAAAACCAGAAGCAAAACCAATGTTTTTATGCAAATGTTAAAAGTAGTAATATATAATGTAAAGCAACACCTGCCAATTTTCCATATATTTGTTTTTACTGTGTTTTAATAATCCCCAGCTTCAATTTTTTTTTTTGCATTTCTCTCGTTGGCTATTTGATTTCTTAACTTACTGTGTTGCTTGTGTATTCTTTTAAGATCCTTGTTGTTTTGCAAAAGTATTGTTCTTGTTTCAAAGTGCGTAACTCCAAGAGAATGTGTCTAATATAAATGTGTCTTTCCATAAATATAAATAAATCTCTTTTCAAAATTGCCCCAAAGATGAGAGGAAATAACATGAATGCATTCGAACATGCACACACGTGATTTCAAAGAAAGAAAATGGAATACCTTTTCATGTTTCTTTTGAAAGTTCATCTTCCGAATTTTTCCATGATGCTACAAATGAAAATAAGTAGTTGTGAGACAGCCAACCTACAACAATACACAACTGTATGTTGAAAACATTACTGAACATTTCACAATTGGGAGAATGACGCATAACTACTATGCCCTTGAATACGTTTTCACCTCTGATTATTAATATTTTGACTACCAGGTTGAACAATAATATACCTGAAATGGAGGACCTCATTGGGTATACCTATATCCAGTGTTTCCCAACCACTGTGACGCGGCACACTAGTGTGCTGTGACGGACCTCCTGCTGTACCGCGAGAAAAGCTCTCTGCCCCCCTTCCTCCCCCCTCCTGCCGAACTCCTGCTGCTTGGGGGAGGAGGAAGGGCCAGGCAGTGGTGAAGAAAAAGAAGGGACCGGGGCGCCGCCTCCTTCGGCCGTTTCCCCAGCCAGCCTCCAATCCGCCATGACTCCCGCCATGACTCTCGCCCCTCACTCGCTGAAGCCGCGCAGAGGAGGAGCCCCGTCCACTGAAGCCCATGCTCCTCCTCTGTGGGAGAGCTGAAGCCGGGGAGGGGCAGGGCAAGGTGCAACCTGGCTCCGTCCCCTCCCCTTTCCCCAGCAGCTGCTTCAGCCTTGAGGGGACAGTGCCAAGTCAGCGTTGTGCTCGCTCTGCCACCGCTGGCTTGGCACTGCCCCCTCAAGGCTGGAGCAGCTGCTGGGAGAGTCGAAGCCAAGGGAAGGGGCAGGGGAAGGGGGCAGGGGAAGGGGCGGGGCATGTCGCGGCCTGGCTCCGCCCCCTCCCCGGCTTTGGCACTCCCAGCAGCTACTCCAGCCTTGAGGGAACAGTGCCAAGCAGCATTATGCTGGGTCTGCCACTGCTGACTTGGCACTGCCCCCCTCAAGGCTGGAGCAGCTGCTGGGAGAGCCGAAGCCTGGGGCAGGGCATGGCGCGGCCTGGCTCCGCCCCCTCCCCCCAGCTTCGGCACTCTCAGCAGCTGCTCCAGCCATGAGGGGGCAGTGCCAAGCCAGCATTGTGCTGGCTCTGTCACCGCTGACTTGGCACTACCCTCAAGGCTGGAGCAGCTGCTGGGAGAGCTGGAGCTGGGGGGAGGAGGAGGGGCATGGCACGGCCTGGCTCCTTCCCCTCCCGGCTTCGGCACTCCCAGCAGCTGCTCCCAACAGGCCACCATCCCCCAGCCGTTCTTTACTGTGTTAGAGTGTTATCAGTGCCGGCCTTTGCCATTCCGCCGACTAAGCGGCCACGTAGGGCGACGGGTCCTGGGAGGGGCGCCGCCATGTTGGTCACCCCGCCCCGCCCTTCCACCGTGCCTCCTGCCCAGGAGCCAGTGCTGCCTGCGCCTCCGTCGCCGGCGGTGCAGCCAGTGGTGCAGCTGTGCGGGGACGCCGGCGCGCATGCGCAGCTGCGCGATGATGTCGCCGCGCGTGACGTCGCAGCGCGAGCCGTTGCCGCGCGGGCCGTCGCGGCGTCCAGCAGCCAGGGGGGGCGCAAAAATAAGGGTCGCCTACTCCCCCGGGAGAGGTGAGACCGCCCCTGAGTGTTATTTTGTGTCATTTTGGTTGGTGGTGTGCCCCTGGATTTTTTTTTTTATGTTCAAAGTGTGTCGCGGCTCAAAAAAGATTAGGAAACACTGCCTATATCACATCAATAATAGGAATGGCCATGAATGATATATTGCTGTTTTTTTATTTTAAAAAATTTAAAACAAAAAAACCCAATTGTGCATCATATCAATAATTATCATTTCCAGTTTTAACAATATGCAGAATTTCTTCCTACTTCCAAGAAAAGGCAAAAAACAGATTTTGAGGGAAATAACATCACTTTTGATCTACTGACTAGATGCAGTAGCTACTGCTCTTCTTTTAAAACTGCTGTCAACTTTTTCTTGCTTCCCTATAAAGCCCAGACAGAAGGGGAAATGTGTTCAGCTACAGAGGGGCAAAAAAAAAACCCCCACCACTGTTCAAAATAGCAACTGATGGCTGGGAGGCAGGGGAAATTAGGTGGAAGGGTTGCCAGGCAACAAGAAGTAGCACCCCACCACTCAAGAGGGGAGTATTTCTTCAGACTATAATCAATAGTTTTATCCAAAACCTTGTGGGGTCTTTGTATTATGAAGACTGAAAACTACAGAAACTACAGAAAATGGAATGAGGAGTTTTGTTTATTTATTTATTTATTTGATTTATTAGCCGCCACTCCCAGTGGCTCGGGGCGGCTTACAACAAACATCACAACAAAATCACAATCAACAACAGCATTAAAACAAAGAATAAAACAGTTCCTAAACATAATCTTAAAAGATAGCATATCACAGCTCAAAGGTTTGCCGGAATAGGAATGCCTTGCAGGTCTTCCGAAAGCCAACAAACCGCGCAAGGCCTAACCTCCGGAGGTAACGTGTTCCAGAGGACTGGAGCAATGAGTGAAAACGCCTCTTTCTCCGCGTTGAGGTGAGCCAGAATTGCTTGACACTGGGCACGGTTAAAAGGTTCCCTCTTCGGATCTAAGTGTTCTCATGGGACAGTATGGGGTTACGCGGTCCCTCAGGTAAACTGGCCCCAGACCATACAAGGCCTTGAAAGTCAAAACTAACACTTTGAAGATGATCCGGAACTCAATAGGGAGCCAGTGCAGTTCCCGCAGAATTGGTGTAATATGGCAGCTTGCGGGGACTCCCGCAAGCAACCGAGCTGCGGCGTTCTGCACCAGCTTAATTTTCCGGGTCACTGACAGAGGCAGGCCAATGTAGAGAGCGTTACAGTAGTCTCACCTTGAGATGACCGTAGCTTGGATCATCACAAGTAAAGGGCCAGCCTCCGAGCCTGGCAAAGATGGAAAAACACCACTCTGCTGACAGCAGAGGGTCAAGGGTGACTCCGAGGCTCTTTACTGAAGGCGACGGGCATAATGCCACACCGTCCAGTGTCAGAAGGTAGAGCGTATAGTTTACAAATAGTATGCTTTATACCTCCCTGTATAATTTTGAGATTCTAAAATCAAGCACGCTCTTCTGTTACGCTCGGGAAGTCAATGTATACCCCACCCTCACACGCTCCCACCTCCCCTCACTAACCCCCCGCCCGCCCCCCCCCTCCTCGTAGGTGGCCATGCGCCACGAAAAACTTAATAAAAATACTTTTTTAAAAAAAAAGATGGAAAAACGCCACTCTGCCGACAGCAGAGGGTCAAGGGTGACTCGAGGCTCTTTACTGAAGGCGACGGGCATAATGCCACACCGTCCAGTGTCAGAAGCTGGACATCCCCACTGCCCGGACGACCCAGCCAAAGGATCTCAGTCTTCGCCGGATTCACCTTCAACCTACTGGCACCAAAAACTAAAACTTAACAAAAGCCTATATTTTACTTTGAACAGTGTCACAAATTTACATTTAAGTTGTTGTTGTTGTTGTAGTTGTTGGTATTATTATTTTTCTAGCAGTGGTTATTGTGACAGTAGCCTAAGCCACGCAACTACCCCATCCGTAGAGCATACATTCATAATAACATCCATGTTTAAAATAAAAATTTTTGATTTTGAATACTCTTCAGACAAATAATTAAAACGCCTTAAAATGTTATGAATCACCTTTTAACGATATAAATTATCGACGTAATTTAAAATTAAATGAAAACAGTGAAATTTCTGTGGTTTGGACAGATTATGGCAAAGAGGGGGGGGGACATAATTACCTTAACAAAGAACCTCTTATCTGTCCTGGCAGGGTTATAAGAAGCAAGGTATGCAGCTATTAGAAGGAACCTGGAGTAATATGGTAGCTCTACATGAGCATGGGCTGAAAGTCCTGGGGGTTTTTGGGGAAAAAAAAAAAACAAAAAAGCAATTGTGAATCTAACAAAACTTTAAAAAAAAAAATGCTTTTATCTACATTTGAAAGGAAAAGGAACCTGTCTGCTCCCTTTCTTTAAATTGTTTGCATATTTGGAAATGCTTACCTAATGATGATGATGATTATTATTATTTTACATATACCCCCACCTAAATCCCCAAAGGGACTCAAGGCAGCTAACAACCACAGACTTCAATCAATTTAAAACAAAGTGAATACAAAAATTAAAAAAAAAACAAATAGTACTGTGTGCGTCATGTTAAAATACAGTTAAAATATATTAAATACAATTAAAATGCATTTTAATAAACACAATCTCCCTAACAATCCCCCTCACAACCTCCCAAGCATTGTGCCATTGTTCTTCTCCAAATGCCTGCTGGGAAAGGAAGGTCTTAACCTGCTTGCAGAAGGTCAGCACGGAGGGGGTCATCCTGGTCTCTCTTGGGAGGAGTTCCACAGTCTGGGAGCAAACACCAAAAATTCCTGGAATTTAGAGCAATCGGATTGTTCTAAATCAGGCTGCCCAGGAAGTTGATCGTGATCGACCAGTCGATCCCGGCTCCGGCACTCCCAGCAGCTTCTCCAGGCTTGATGGCAATGCCAAGTCAGTGGTGGCATACCTAGCAAAAGGCTGGCTTGGCACTGCTGTCGTCGTCAAGCCTGGAGAAGCTGCTGGGAGCTCCAAAGCCAGAGGGGAGGGGACGGGGCTTGGCGCGCCTGGCTCGCCCCCCCCCCCGGCTTCCGCTCTACCAGCAGCTTCTCCAGGCTTGAGGAAGGCAGTGTAAAGAGAGAGGAAGGGTGTCCTCAAAGCAGCATGAAGAATGGATTTCAAAGGGTTAGCTGCAACACAAAAATTGTCTTTCTTGTATTCAAAAATATATTTATTTATTGAAAGTATATATCCAGAATCACTTGTCGTGGAACATATATTTCTTCCCAAATGGGGTTGTGGAATTGTAGAGTCGATCAAAACTTATAATATGAGAACTCTCAAAACGGATGCATCACAAAAATCATCATATATAACCAAATATTAGGGCTTGTATTTAAATCCGGGATTGAGGGGGTTCAGTGGGTCGACGGACTGTATATCTAAAGGCCTCTCCGTTTCGCCAGAGAACTGGCTTCATCGGGACCCGAAAATAATATTATAATTTGTAAATTCCACTGGTCCGATTATCTATATGAAAGTAAACATAACAATAATAATCAGATATAGCATCATTTCACAAATACTCATAAGCCCACCATTTGATCAGGACAACCCTTATGGCTAGGCTATATATATTTTTTACATACCATTCGTAGTATTCATATGCAAATAGATCTCAGAGTGGACGCAGCCACTACTTCTCCTGGTAGTCAACGGACAACACATAACACAGGGGGTTTGCCTTACATACACTCCTACTTAGCTCCAGGTGAAGCCTTACTCAGAATTTCACTGATTGATAAACAATCATTGTGGCCCAGGGTAACTCGCTTTTTAGGAATGAATCCAAAAACTTCTCTTTGATGAAGTAATTTCTTGTGTTCCTGGTATGGTTTGGGTGCAATAATTTCTAATACCAGGATTTTGAAATCATTAAAGTTATGGTTCTGTGTATAATGAATGTAGAGTGGTGAGGATTCATTGCGGGTTTTAAATCTAGATTTATGTTCCTGAGCCCTCGTGCGTAGGTCACGCCCACTTTCGCCCACGTAGTATCTCTGGCATGGGCAAATCAAACAATAAATAATATTTCTACTGCCGCATGTTGCTCCTGTGCGTAATTTGAAAGCATGTTTGCCTTCCAGGTCTGTGATTGTTTCTTGTGTTGAAATATGTTTGCATATCGTGCAATGATAGCATGGTTGGGTAAATGTTTTACCAATGGGAGAATCTTTGGGGATTCTATGGTCAGCATGGATCAATAATTGTTTAATGCTAGATGTTTTTTTGTTGGCTATCATCGGGCGGTTCTCCAATCCTGGGATCGAGCTAACAATGGGCCAGTATTTTCGTACAATTTTAGAAATAGAATGGGAATGCGGGGTGAAAGTAAGGGGCCATATAATTCGTTCACAAGGTGTTTTAGGGCGAGGTTGGAATAGGTTATCTCTGGGTATTTTAAGTGGATTTTATTCAAGGATTTGTGGAGAATAGACTGTGGGTATCCCTTTCCTTTAATTGGCATATCAAAACCGCGACCGATTTTTCGAAATCC
>JARBWK010002849.1:0-13902 GCA_030556195.1 Anolis apletophallus | reverse complement strand
ATATAATGCTGTTTCAAGCTATATTATATGGCGATGTAGGTGGGGCCAGTAAGTGGTTTCCATAGAAGCAGAGTTATGAATCTTCAAAGGTCTTAATCCATGTTTGAAAAGAGCTGTCCAAATGAGTTCCGAAATGGTCCAGCACCATGGATAGCACCTATAATACTCAAATAACCCAGGCCCCGTCTACGCTGCGCCCGTACTTTGGGAAGTCTGACTTGGCCACGTTGGGCCACGCTCTGATTACATCCTGTATAGATTACTGCAACGCTCTCGTGTGGGTTGCCTTTGAAGACTGTTTGGAAGCTGCAACTAGTCCAACGGACAGCAGCCAGGTTGATAACAGGAGCGGCATTCAGAGGCGTACAACTCCCCATTGTGCCACCTCCACTGGCTGCCAGTTTGCTACTGGGCACAATTCAAAGTGCTGGCTTTAGCCTTTAAAGCCCTAAACAGTTCTGGTCCAGCTTACCTGTCCGAACGCATCTCTGCCTATGAACCATCGTGATGTTTAAGATCATCCGGAGAGGCTCTGCTCTCGGTCCTGCCTTCTTCGCAGGCGCGATTGGTGGGGAAGAGAGACAGGGCCTTTTCAGTGGAGGCTCCTCGAGACATCTGATCGGCCCCCTCCCTCCTGACATTTCGCAAGACCTGGCTGTTTGAGCAGGCATTTGCTGATGAAATATAACGGTTTAATGAGATATATGGAATGACAACGATGTGACGGAAAGTGATTTCAACATGACGCTGAGACTGTAATTGTATGTTTTAATTGGTAATTGTTGTTATATGGTCATTGTTTTGTTACTCGTGTTTTTTGATTGAAGGGCAGAGACTGCCTTGTGTAAACTGTCCTGAGTCGCCTTCGGGCTGAGAGGGGCGGTATAGAAATATGATAAATAAAAAATAAATATATAATGCAGTCTCGTGATGTGGTTTAACTGCATTGAACTGCAAACAAACCTGGACTCAGCTTGAATAGAAGGCTGGTAGTCTTCAAGATGCACAATTCTGGTGAGTATCTGAGGGCTTGCAGGATTAAACCAACTTTTCCTACTTCAGGCAAAGGGTGCATCTGACCTGTAGAATTAATACAGCTTGAACACATTTCAATTCTCATGGCTCAGTGCTCATGGAAGTTGTAGTTTCACAAGGTCTATTGCTTTTTTCTATCAAAGAGTGCTTGTGTTGCACTCCAGGCAGGGAAAGCCCTCTGACTTGAAACACCACACAGCTGAGTAAAAATGCAAGCAGTTTATTGAAGATATTTTAAAAGCAGTAGCAGTAAAAAGCAATCCACAAAAATAGGTAAATCCAATTAGGTAGAAAGATAAATAGAAAAAAATAGTCCCGGAAATTAGTCCATCAGAGTTATTTATTTACTTTATTTACTTTATTTGTATTCTGCTCTTCTCACCCCGAAGGGGACTCAGAGGGGATTACAGTACACATACTTGCAGATAATCCCTGCCATTTTCACATACACACATATAGACGAACAGAGGCAAACTCTGGCCACCAGGGGGAGCTGATGCACTCCTCATCTCTCAGCGTTCCCAGCATCCCTTGTTGTTCCTTTCACATTCTCACCGTTCCTGGAGTTCTTTAATGGCCTCACAATTCAGTCAAAATTTGCCTCCCAATTTAATGTGGTACCTTTATCTCCTACTTGACAGATGCAACTGTCTTTCGGGCTGCAAAGGTCAACAGTAGGCTACACTTAAAGATCGAGCACCCACCTCGACCCGGGCAGGCCTCGAACTCATGACCTACTGGTCAGAGAGATCTTATGCAGCTGACACTTAACCAGCTGCGCCACATTCCTGGTGTTCATGAAAACAAATACTGAAATTTCCAAAGGTAAAATCCCAAAACTTGTACATGAATCAAACAGGGCACTTAGCATAGGAATCTATCCAAGGCAAGGCTTCCAGGGACCTGGGACAACATCTTGACTCAATTATAACATTGCTTCATCTGGCTACAGGTTCTGTACTTGGCACTTTAATCTCCTAATCTACTCTATATCCCAAGTGGCCAGGAATGGATTTCTTTTCAGCCTTGACTCTGTTATGAATCTTTCTCACAATCTGGCAGAGCACCTGAGAGCTTGGTTTGTTTGTCTGTGCTGACTGAAAGCATTTCTCCTATCTACTGGCTCATTAATTTCTGCAGCTGGCCCAGGTGCTGAACTTTTCTTAGTCTCAAAGCCTTGGGAATTCTCTGGTAGCAACTCAGGCCTAGGGAACATACCATCATCCACAAACCCTTCTGGAATATTCTCATCAGAAAAATCACTTTGAACAGGAATCCCATTGTCATTCTCTTCGTCTAGAGCAGGGGTGCTCATTAGGTAGATCCCGATCTACTGGTAGATCGCATAGGGCGTCCTGGTAGATCGCAGGCAGGGTGGGAGGAAGGCTCAGTCCCGTCCCGCAGGCCCCCGATGCTGGCCAAGTGCTGCCAGCCCTGGGTTATCTGAGGTCCTTTCCACACAGTTGAATAAAATCCCATGTTATCTGATTTGAATCAGATTATATGGCAGTGTGGACTCAGAAAACCCAGTTCAAAGCAAATATTGTGTTATATGTTTCACATTTTTGTAGTGGGTAGAGAGATCATTTTGACTTGGTTGTTTTATAAGTAGCTCGCATGCTGAAAAAGTGTGAGCACCCCTGATCTAGAGCAACGCCATCATTAGAAACATCATTAGAAACATGAACGTCTTTGTCACTCCCAACATCCAGAGTACTCTGATCATTAGACACAATCACAGGCTGAACTCCAACAGCTGGTCCCTCACCTAACTACAACTCCCAGGATTCCATAGCATTGAGCCATAGTAGTTCCTGCAATCTGATCCATAAAGTGACTTCAGACTTTGGAAGTTGGGATCAATCTTTCTTGCCATATTTTTGCCATGTTGCCTCTTGCCCCGTCGGCCTGCTGAAGAATTCTGTGCAGCTCAGAAGCTTACTTCTTACAATACCACAAGTGGCTTCCTCAATTCAAAAAGGATATCGCTGAGTCCAAGAGAAGAGGGTCCAAAATTATGAAATATAATTTGGCTTCAGGATCAGGATTTGTTTAAGTTTGAGAAAAGAAGGCTGATGCAGAGACCTGTGAAGTCTTTGAGGATGAGGATGAGGATTTTCTGGTTGAGCCTGGTGTTTCAGTAATGGAAAGAAGAAGTGTTTTTTGAGATAATGGAAATGTTTTGCCCGGATTACCCATAGGGCCAACAAGGCCATGGCCTAGGGGCACGAGCCGAGGGGGGCACAGATCATGGCCCCCCAAAAATGTTATAAAATAATTTTAAAATCATGCCGCGATTGGCTCCTGCCGCCTGGTACTCATAAGGAAGGAAGGCAGGAGGGAGGAAGGGAGGGGGTCCCTCCTCAGTGCCCTGCAGACAATACAGCCGGGAGCCAGCCCCCACATGACCCAGCAGAGGGCGCACTATGTGACCAGGGCTCCACATGAGGCAGCAGCAGCATGAGAAGGAAGAGGAGGAGCATGCCCCACGGCTGAGATGCTGGTGACCCCGCATCTTGGCAGCCCCCGCAGCCTCAAAGGCCATTCTGCCGCCTCGTGCTGGGTGCGCGGAGGGCAGCGGCTGCAGAGAGTCGGGGCCTTCCTCCACCTCAGGAGCCAATCGCGACCAGTATGGGCTGAAGGAAGAGACCTCCTCGAAGACTTTTCCTCCTCATGCTGCTGCTGCTGCTGCCACAGACCCGCCTTCGAGGCCACGGGGGCTGCCAGGATGTGGCGGCGGTGCCAGCCTCTCAGCCGCGGAGCATGCTGGGACCCGTAGTTCATTGGGATCGCCAGGCGCGCATTCCCGGCGTGGGGAGGAGCCTCAGCGGTGAGTGGATGGATGCTGGGGGAGAAGAGGAGGAAGGGCTGAGGGGGAGGGGGGGGAATGGGGATAGGCCTCTCTAATGCAGCGGCGCGAGGCTGGGGGGACGGGGACAGGACGTAATTCCAAACTGTGGCCTAGGGTTCCAAAAGGTGTTGATCCGGGCCTGACTGTAAGGGAAACAGGTGGTGATTCTCATGAGAATCGGCCAGGGCTAGACTCTGGAAAGAATGTGGAGAAGACAAGAAGGTTACAGTTAACCCCGCGTTTACAAATCAGAAGGCATAGTGTGAAACAAATCCAGTGTTCCCAGAGACTGAAAGATAAACAAAGGGAACCCAAGTGTGAGAAAGAGTGATGCCAGGGGCAAGTGGGAGAATTCTTAAGGAACTAGGAGTCAATGTTATATGGGGAGATCAACGTTGGGTTTTCATGTGTCAAGTTGCATGTCTTGGGAGCTATGAGTTAGAAGTTCTGTTCTTGGGGCTGTATCTTGTTTTCCTGTTTAAGTCTCATGTCTCCTGTTTGGATTACAAATCTTGTTTCAAGTTTCAAACCTTGGGGATTGTAGTCAAATCCAAGTATCAAACTTTTGGATTACAGTCATGTTCATACTTCCAAGGTTCTGAATAATAATAATAATAATACACTTTATTTATATTCCGCTCTTCTCACCCCGAAGGGGACTCAGAGCGGATTACAGGTACACATACTTAGCAGACAATTCCTGCCGTTTCCACAAACACACATATAGACGAACAGAGGCAAACTTTGGCCACCAGGGGGAGCTGGCACACTCCTCATCTCTCAGCATTCCCAGCGTCCTTTGTTGTTCCTTCCGCATTCCTCAGTGTTCCTAGAGTTCTTTTAATGGCCTCATAATTCAGTCAAAGTTTGCCTCCCCACTTAATGTGGTACCTTTATCTCCTACTTGACAGATGCAACTGTCTTTCGGGCTGCAAAGGTCGACAGCAGGCTACACTTAAAGATCGAGCACCCACCTCGACCCAGGCAGGCCTCGAACTCATGACCTACTGGTCAGAGAGATCTTATGCAGCTGACACTTAGCCAGCTGCGCCACATTCTCGGTGCTAGAATATAATTCTAGTTTAAGTGCAACAAAATTTTGGGTTACAATTTCTTGCTTTTGCCTTAAGTGATTTTTTGGAATTCCTGTTCAGAGTTTGTTATTGCTTTTTGTTAAGCTTCTGGAAATCTAGCTCATTGATGTATTTTGAAACTGTTTTTATGTTAGATTTTTTTCCTTAATCAATTTGCTATTCTTGTTCATCTGTGTGGTGTTTAGGTGAAAAAGGGATCAAGAAGGGGGCTGGGCTATAATGGCTGAGTGGGGACATGAGAGCAATGTTTAAATCATAGAATCATAGAGTTTAAATCCCATTGGCTTTTTTTGCCACTGCATGACATTGCTGGCTCATGGTTAACTTGTTGTCCACAAGGACTCCAAGACCTTTTTCACACGTACTGCTGTCGAGCCAGGCATCGTCCACCATTCTGTATCTTTGCATTTCTTTTTTTTCCTGCCTAAGTGGAGTATCTCGCATTTGTCACTGTTGAACTTCATTTTGTTAGTTTTGGCCAATCCTCTCTCTAATCTGTTAAGATCGTTTTGAATTCTGCTCCTATTCGGGTCCTCAGGGAAGGTCACGCCTGTTATTTTCCTTTTGGCATGAATTTATCTTCGTGTATGATACACTTTATATATATCCTCCCTGTGACGCATTGATGAATGTTCTATATTACTCTGCCGCTTGAAGAAGCTGTCTACCGGCGAAATGGATCGGGCCCGCACTTTGGACCGTCGCGGCGTGCCCAGCGTCCTTGTTACATCTCTGGAAGCACTACTCCGTGTTTGTCATCTTGGCGCTGAACCCCTGGCTTGGATTACAAATAGCACGCTTCTTAGCGCATAGCCGCGGGCGTTGCTTGGAAACTTCCAGCTTTCATTTTTTACCTCTTCCCATTGAACTCTATTGCCCTGGACCTATTTACCTCTTCCCATTGATCTCCATTGCCTTTGTATCTTTGGTTCGGGACTGCCAGCGGTACACATCCACACTCCGTATGTATCGGATTATATCTTTATGTAATGATGTTGTTTCCCGCATTTTATATTGAGACTACGTATATCACTGTAGTGTCTCCTGTATGCATCTGATTGATATTGCATTACAATATTGATACAATCTTTAGGGTTCCTTGTGTTTATACTATGCTGTAGAGACTAGAACAAAATGGAGCCAAGGGTTCAAATAGCAGAAAAAGACAGAAAAAGAAAAGCTCTCTGCCCCCCTTCCTTCCCCCCTCCTCCTGCCGAACTCCTGCTGCTTGGGAGAGGAGGAGGAAGGGACGGGCGGCGGTGAAGAAAAAGAAGAAGGGACCGGGGCACCGCCTCCTTCGGCTGTTTCCCAACCTGCCTCCAATCTGCCATGGCTCTCGCCCCTTGCTTGTTGAAGCCGACGAGGAGGAGCCCCACCTACTGAAGCCCGTCCCACCGCTGATGCTCCTCCCTCTGTGAGAGAGCTAAAGCCGGGGAGGGGGGCATGACGCAGCCTGGCTCGTCCCCCTCCCCCCGGCTTCAGCACTCCCACAGCTTCGCCAGCCTGGAGGGGGCAGTGCCAAGCCAGCAGTGGCAGAGCCCTCACAATGCTGGCTTGCCCCTCAAAGCTGGCGGCTGTGGAGAACTGAAGCCGGGGAAGGGGGTGGGGCATGGCACGGCCTGGTTCCGCCCCTCCCCAGCTTCAGCGCTCCCACAGCTTCGCCAGCCTTGAGGGGCAGTGCCAAACCAGCGGTGGCAGAGCCAGCACAATGCTGGCTTGGCACTGCCTCCTCAAGGCTGGCGGCTGTGGGAGAACTGAAGCCAGGGGAGGGGGGGCATGGTGTGGCCTGGCTCCTCCCTGGCTTCGCACTCCCAGCAGCTGTTCCCAGCAGCTCACCGTCCCCAGCCGTTCTTTACTGTGTTACAGTGTCATTTTGGTTGGTGGTGTGCCCCCGGATTTTTTTAATGTTAAAAGTGTGCCGCGGCTCAAAAAAGGTTGGGAAACACTGCTAGAGGACCTTCTTATAGCAACACCGGAGGCACTCCAAGTGCTCAGATAATAACCTTGGCATTACTTCACGAACAAAGATTCTTAGGAAGGACTCATCCCACGCTTTTTACAAGTGCGTTAATGAGATAGGCAAGTTTGGTTGCAGAAAGGACAGCAGAAAGTCTCCTTGGGTAATGTTGTTTCCAAGTTGCGGTTCTTTCTGCATTGTCGTTTCTCTTCAAGACCCATTCGGCGTGTCTTCTCAAAAGAAGATAGTGCGTCTCCATGCCTCCCGATGTGAGGCCAGGGAGGACCATTGTTGGTGCTCCATCTGGCTGAGCCTGAGATGTTGTTTCAGGGAGTCCTTATATCTCTTTTGGGGGTGCCTCTCTTGCGCTGACCCGTGGCAAGTTCACCATAGAGTAGTATCTTTGGGAGGCAGTGGTCCTCCATCCTAGAGATGTTCTCAATAGCACGGCCTCAATGCTGGTGATCCCTGCTTGCTTAAGGACAGCAACATTCATCACATAGTCAGTCCAGTGTATATTTAGGATTGTGTGAAGACAGCTCTGATGAAAGCGTTCGAGGAGTTGTAGGTGTTGGCAATAGGTGACCCATGTTTCAGACCTATAGAGGAGAATAAACAGTACGATAGCTCTGTACACACTATTTTTAGTGCTTTGCCTCAAGTGCTTGTTGCTCCAGACTCTTTTGTGAAGCCTTCCAAATGCACTCTATGCCTTTGCTGATCTGCGATCTATCTCTTTATCAATCTTGGCGTCTGAAGAGATGATGCTTCCCAGGTAGGTGAACTGCTGAACTGACTTAAGCACAGATTCGCCTATGCTGACGTGGGTGTGATGGTGTTCTTCGTGTGGTGCGGGCTGGTAGAGGACTTCCGTTTTCTTCAGGCTGACTTCCAGCCCAAACGGCTCTGCAGCTGTTGTTCTGCAGCGCCTAAAATCCTGCATTATTATTATTAGCTATTGGTCAAAGAACATTTAATAGAATGACAAGTTTGCAAACTTTGTATGTGTGTGTGTTTTTAATACAATACAACAGTTTGGTTGGCTCCTGATAGTATAAATAAATAATACTAGCTTTACCCGGCACGCGTTGCTGTGCCCTATTTAGGAGATGCGAGAAAGTCTGAGTATGTAAGGGTTGGAAATGATGTTACTTACGGTCTTGGTGGGGTCATGGCTGTGTCGTTGTGGGTTGTGCAGTGGTAGTGTGGTGTGGATGTTCGGTGTATGTGGGGTGTTTTAGTTGGTTGTACCGTGCAGGTTTCTGTTTAGCAGTGGTATGTATGCGTTGTGTGTGTTGTGTGTGAGATGTGTAGTGGGTCTGTAGAGGTAGGCATCGCGAGTTGTGTGGCTGTCATGTTGTGGGGGTGGTGTTTGTAAAGTGGAGGATTGGTGGTGTGTGTTTGGGATGGTGCTTGGAGAAGAGTTTGTGGTGTTGAGTGTGTAGTTTGTTGTTGTGAGTGTGTAGTGGTGGTGTGTTGTGGATATACGGTGTGTATGTGGGGTGTGTTAGTTCGTTGTACTGTACTGGTTTCTTTTTAGCAGTGGTATGTATGCGTTGTGTGTGTTGTGTGTCTGTTGTGTTGTGAGTCTCTAGTGGTACTGTAAGTATCGTGAGTTGTGTGGCTGTCATGTTGTGGGTGTGGTGTTTGTTAAGTGAGTGTCTTCTGTTGTGGATGTCTTTTGTCCTGTGAGTGGTATGTATGTGCTCTGTGCACATAGTTGTGTATCTTCTGCATATTGGCATTGTGTGGTATTTTGTGTTGGCCTGGCCTTTTGGATTGTGTTTCTCGAGTGTGGTTGTGAGAGTTGTAGTGTCTGGAGGAGTGTGTGGTGTTTTTTGTTGATTTTGTTGTTGTGATTGTGTGGCTGGTCGTACCGTGGTCAGTGGTTTGTGGTGATTACCAGTGGTTAGTTTTCATGGTTTGGCCAGTGTGGGCGAGGCTGAAGGAGCCTGTCCTTTTGGCACTGCGTGTCCTTGGCAGTCCGACTGGCTGTGGTGTGTGGGATGCTGTCCTGAGGTGATTTGTTTTGGCGGCAGTTATTTTGGAGAAATTGTCGCGCGCAGGGGGTGGGAGACGGGGCCAGGCCGGGGGAAGGGGGTGGAGTGGTTGTGGGGATGGCAGGGGCGGGGCCAGGGTGGGGAAAGGGGGTGGAGTGGTTGTGGGGATGGCAGGGGCGTGGCTTCCACTGGGAAGGGGCACCGGCATTTTATGTGGGCCGATGTCGGCCAATGGGATTCGCTGGCGGCCGCGGAGGACCCTGGGAAATGTAGTTTTTTTCATCGTTGTTTTGGGGGCCTTCTAGGTTTGGGGGGGAGAGTTTCTTTGCTAAAAACCTTCCTTGCCTGAGGCCTATTTTTGTTGCCAAGTTTGGTGTCTCTGCCTTGGAAGGTTTCTCTGCCTATGGCAGTCTTTGGATGACGGGTCCTCCTTTATATATATAGATGGCAGAAGGGAGTTGGGCGGGATTGCCCTTTGAACTCTATGATGCTGTAATTCTCTAAGCCCAAGTTTTCCAGCTGCTAGAGTCCCCATCTGACCTCTGCATTCTACTCAATAATATCCATCACATGCCACTGCATTTTGGGACCTAGTTTGCCAATAGCATGGACAAGGCCCTTGCCAGTCGAGGCCCCATCCTTGCCAAATGAGTGCTCTTCCCCATCCCATCCCTTGCACCCATTTGCTCACACTCCCCCTTCATCATTTTCATTGAGTCCTGCATGGCAGCCAGCGCATTCTTCAGCCCAGCCTTCAGTAGGCATGGAAACTGCTTTTCCAAGCTGACTTTTCAAACAGCAGTTCCCCTCCCCTCCGCTCTCTTCTTGCCCGCCTTCTCTTCCACTGAAATGCGCTCAGTCTTATCTCCAGCATCTGTTGGGTGCAGAAAAAGATGCATGGGTGTGTGTGTATAAACCAGAAACAAATTGCCTAGCTACCGTCTAAAGTTACAGGCGGAGGTAGGCGTCAGGCCTTCCAGGAGCCCAGCTTGGCTCCTCAAATTCCTGAATCAGGGATGCCGAGAAGGCCGCAGGTACCTTCAAGCTGTTCTCAAAACAGTTGCTGTGTTGACTTTGTCTAATTGCAGAGGAGGGGCCTTTGGGGACCTTTGGGATGGGCAGCATTCAAGCCTCGGCAGGGGAGCTGGGAAAGACCAGAACAGCCATGCGGAGCTGAACAAACCGGCTGACAAAGCACTTGGCTGATCAGTGTGTGCGCCCCTTCTGTTTTTTTGCTACTTGTTTTAACATCCCAAATTCCTCAAAATGATTATCCTGCTACATGAGGGCCAGCACGGTCAAGTCAGATACGGCGATGCTCTCTCGGAGCCCTTTCTCATAACTAATGGAGTGAAACAAGGTTATGTTCTTGCACCAACCCTATTTACAATCTTTTTCAGCATGATGCTCCAAAGGGCGAAGGCAGACCTCGAAGAAGAAGAAGACGGCATATATATACGCTATCGTACTGATGGTAGCGTCAATTTAAGCCCTCAGAGGGCTCGCACGAAGACTCTAAACCAGTGTTTCTCAACCTTCCTAATGCTGCGACCCCTTAATACAGTTCATCATGTTGTGGTGACCCCTAACCATTATTTTCATTGCTACTTCATAACTGTATTTGGGGGGGGGGTTGATTTTGTCATTTGGAAGTTGTCGTTGCTGGGATTTATAGTTCACCCACAATCAAAGAGCATTCTGAATTCACCAACAGTGGAATTGAACCAAACTCCCATGACCGACAGCAAATACTGGAAGTGTTTGGTGGACACTGACCTTGAGTTTTGGAGTTGTCGTTCACCTACATCCAGAGAGCACTATAGACACAACAATGATTGATCTGGGCCACACTTGACACTAATCCTCAATATACCCAAATGTGAACACTGGTGGAGTTTGGGGAAAATAGATCTCGACATTTGGGAGTTGTAGTTGCTGGGATTTATAGTTCACCTACAATCAAAGAGCCCCTTGCACCCCACCAATGATAGAATTGGGTCAAACTTCCTACAGAACCCTCATGTCTTGAAGGGACTAGCTAGCGTGAGCCTCTATCCCACTTCACACACTCTCCCTCACCCACACATACGCATCATGTTGCCATGCGCCAAGCACGCCTGCTCTCCCCTCCCCACTTGGAGTCTAGGAAACAGCCCTCCCCTTGGCTGGGAGGCCTGCCAATCACAACAGAGTAGAGCTTTAGGTGGGAGAATTCGCAGTCTGTTTCCAAAAAGAAAGAGAAGGGCAAGTGACGAGATCTTCAATCTTTGACAAAGGGCTTCCTAAGACCATCATAAATATATGCTTTCTGATGGTCTTTGGCAACCCCTCTGAAACCCTCTCGCGACCCCCAGGTTGAGAAACACTGCTCTAAACTATCTAGTCCGTGAGCTGCTTTTTGCTGACGATGCTGCCCTTGTCGCCCATTCAGAAGCAGCCCTGCAGCGCCTGACATCCTGCTTTGCAGCAGCTGCAGAGCTGTTTGGGCTGGAAGTCAGCCTGAAGAAAATGGAAGTCCTCTACCAGCCCGCACCACAGGAAGAACACCATCATCCCCTCGTCAGCATAGACAAATCTGTGCTTAAGTCCGTCCAGCAGTTCACCTACCTGGGAAGCATCATCTCTTCAGACGGCAAGATTGATAAAGAGATAGATCACAGATTAGCAAAGGCATAGAGTGCATTTGGAAGGCTTCACAAAAGAGTCTGGAGCAACAAGCACCTGAGGCAAAGCACTAAAATCAGTGTGTACAGAGCTATCGTACTGTCTATTCTCCTCTATGGGTCTGAAACATGGGTCACCTATCGCCAACACATACGACTCCTCAAACGCTTTCATCAGCGCTGTCTTCGCACAATCCTAAATATACACTGTGACTATGTGACTAATGTTGCTGTCTTGAGCAAGCAGGGATCACCAGCATTGAGGCCATGCTATTGAGAACACAGCTGTGCTGGGCAGGGCACGTCTCTAGGATGAAGGGCCACCGCCTCCCAAAGATACTACTCTATGGTGAACTCGCCACGGGTCAGCGCAAGAGAGGCGCCCAAAGAAGAGATATAAGGACTCTCTGAAACAACATCTCAGGCTCGGCCAGATTGATCACCAACAATGGTCCACCTTTGCCTCACATCAGGAGGCATGGAGACGCACTATCCACAATGCTGCGGCCTCTTTCGAGAAGACACGCCAACGGGTCTCGAAGAGAAACGACAACGCAGAAAGAACCGCAACTTGAAACAGCATCACCCAAGGAGACTTTCTGCTGTGCTTTCTGCAACCGAACTTGCCTATCTCAGATTGGCCTTTTTAGTCATCAACGCACTTGTAGAAAGCTTGGGATGAGTCCTTCCTAAGAATCTTAGCAAAGTAATGCCGAGAGAGAGAGTTTTAACATCTACCCAAGTCCTCATTTCCAGCACTCCCCATCTCTCTTCCTCCAACTCTAAAAAGAAGGTTGTAAATGGAGGGAAAGGGGGGAATCAAGGCTGCATAACTTTGTGCCATGTTGGATTTTTCAAATAACTAAGTGCCAACTTGTCGATCAAAATTAATAAGGCATTGCTACTCCATCCAGGAGAGCCCAGGAAAAGGAAGGGAGTGGAAATAGTTTCGCCTCCAGCTTATTCATGTATTCCATGCCCACCAAGATGATGCGTTTACTCAAAATTTATTTGGGCAAAGGAGGCTGGATGGTGATATTAGGCTTATGAAAGAGTAGCTACTCAGTCATAGTAGTGAGACAGAAGGAGGCTTGCCTCTTGGACCAGAGGAAGAGGAAACTCCAAGCATGTGGCTAGGTTTATGTATTACATCAGCATTATTATTATTATTATTTGTTGTTGTTGTTGTTGTTGTACTTCCTCCTCTTCCTTTTTTCTTTTTTTTCTCCTCTTTCCCCCTTGTTTTTCTTTTTCTTATTCCCTTCTTATTTATTTATTTACTAGCTTGGGGATCCGGCGGTGCCCGGGTTATTTGAGGAAGGCATTGTGTGCCAAGGTTGGGTCCTATTAGATGTTTATGTGGCTTGCAGTGGTCTCAAGAACTTAGTGAAGGTACTGCAAGTCCCATTGGCCGTGGTCCATCCCCCACCAAACAGAACCAGGATGTAGAGTGGGTCATGGGGGCTGTTTGTGTCACATTTGGTCTTGATCATTCTTTGGATGAGGGTTGCAGTGGCCTTGGAAGGTGAGTGAAGCTATTTCAAGTCCCATCATCTGTACTCCATCCTCCTTGAAACAGCACCAGGGTGTAGAGTGGATAATGGGTGCTCTGTATTGTAATTTGTAATTGTGGCATTGGGTGAGGGTCGCGTTGTGAAGTGGGCCATCAGTTTTGTCCTGATCTATCACTGCTGTGGGCTGCAGTGTCTGACTGCCTGAAGCCTTTCCTTTTTCCTCTGAGTCACCTTAGAATGTTGGAATGTGGGTGGCCAATCAGAGTCCTTTGTGCAAATACCATTTCAGTGGCAACTAATCCCTCTGTCTGGGGCCGTTTGGGCCTGGTCTGTTTTTTTGTAGGGACTACAGTGTTGTTTGGGAAGTGAATGAGGTGAAGGTACTGCAAATCCCATCATTTGTGGCCCATCCTGCCCTACTCCGCACCAGGTTGTAAAGGGGGGCCAGTGGGCATCTGTGTGCCAAGTGTGGTCCTGATCCTTCTATTGTGGGGGCCACAGTGCTCTAACAAGTGAGTTAAAGTACTGCAAGTCCCGTCATCCATGGTCCATCCTCCCCTCAAACTGCAACAGGATGTGGAGTGGGTCTTGAGGGTTCTGTGTGCCAAGTTTGGTCTTGTTCTCTCATTGTTTGGGGTCGCAAAGGGGTCACAAAGTGTTTTGGCCTGAAACTCCCATCATGCCTGACTGCCTCAGGCCTTTTCCTTAACCCCTCTGCCATATTAGAGCGTCGGAATGTTCGTGTTGGCGACTGCCTCAGGCCTTTGCCTTGGCTCCCTCCCCTGCCA
>JARBWK010002848.1:0-13903 GCA_030556195.1 Anolis apletophallus | reverse complement strand
TATGATTTTTTAAGAATTGAACCCCCTTGGGTCTTTAACATTGTTGTATCTGATTTTTTTATTAAATTTTTTCATGATCCTTCCCGAGCCTGGGGGAGGGGAAACAAAAACCAAGAAAAAAATAAATAAAAAAAAAAAATAAAATAAAAAAAAAAAAAAAAAAAAAAAAAAAATAAATAAAATAAAAAAAAAAAAAACAATAAATATATTGACCAAAAAAACAAAGGGGAGATATTTTCCCCGTAGCGTTTTTACGCTGGGGCCCCCCTTTTTAAAAGGGGCCCCAAAGGGGGAAAAAAGCCCAAAATAATAGTTTTTTTTCCCAAAACAGGGACTGAAAAGTCCAAATCAAAAGAGATAAACCCTGTATAGGATCCCATTTTGAATTTTCCAGATTATATCATTTTTAAAATTTTTAAAAACATCTTTTTTAAAAACTCGAATTTCCCCCAAATTTCGGGCAGTGTGGAAAGTAAAGATCAAGTCTTTTTGGGGACCCCCCGGGCCCCCATATGGAACTTATCTTTTTTTTTCCCAAAACCAAGCCTTTGCATTGACCCCATCTTCATGTTCATGCAACATTTCTATTATCATGGGGGGCCTAGGGGGGGAAAAAGCACTACATGGTTTCGCGGCTGGGGGTGGGGGAAAGAAGGAAATGGTGATCTGAGCCTGATGTACAGTGTGAAAAAGCACCACTGGAGGTTCCGGGGCAGGCCCCCTTTGGGGGGTCTTTGCATTTCGGGGGGACTCTTTTTTGGGTCATGGGAAGGGTTTTCCCCAGTTAAATTTGGTCCAATTCTCTTTTTAACGTGTTATGGTTTTTAGCCCAAAAAAACCCCACCCAAATTCAATCTTTGAGTTTCCCTTTTTATCTTACTCACCCAAAAACACTGCCTGCACCCCCCAAAAACATTTCTCACTACCAAATTTCCCCGCCCAAAAGAAATAACCATTCGTTTTTCCAAACCATTTTTTGACCCCCTTGGAATCCCAAAAAACCATGGAAAACTTTAAAAAAGGGGGGAAAAAAAGAAAAAAAAAAAAATACCCCGGGGAAAGAATAAAAAAGGGGGGGAAAATGGTAAAATTTTTGGGGAGACTGAGGGAGATGCCCCCCACTGGACATCAAGCCAAACCAGAAAAACCCCCATAAAGTATTTTTTAGGGGGAATTGCTACATACAGCAGATGAAATACAACTTTTGCCTCGTCCCAGGGGTTTTGGGAATAAACCCCTTCTAGGTGTTTTTGGGAAGGGGGTTTAAATTTTTTGCTGATTGCCAAACACCCCCAAAGGGCCTCCATGTGACTTTTCAATTTTTTTTGTAACCTCTTTTTTTTTCAGTGCATTTGGTAGTAACAAATTTAATAAACCCGTCAACCCCCCATGTCTGGAATTGTCCATTAATTTTCCCCCACGGGGTTAAAATTCCCCACTTTACACCAAAAAAATACTTATTTTTTGGGTAGGCATGGGGAAAATTTTTATCCCGGGCCTTTCCCCCCTTTTTATAATTTTAAAACTGAAAGAACCCCAAACTTAAATTTTTTTTTAAAACCCCCAAAAAAAGACCATCCCTTTAAAAAAAAATGACTTTGATAGTCCATTCCCCCAAAATTTTGTATACAAGGGGGGGTTTTTTTTTTAAAAAAATTTTTTTGTAAAAGAAAGGCAATGAATATAAAAAAAAACAAAAATGTTGGATCAGGGTCTTTGGGAAAGGGAATACAACTAGCTCTATATGTGCCTTCAAATCACTTTCAATTTTTTAATTTACCCATTTTTTATAAATTTTTTTTAGGCAAAGAACCCGAGATGATTTTGCCAGATCCTTCCTCTGAAATAAAAACCCCCAATTAAACCCTGTAATAAAAAAACAAAAAGAATATCTGAATTATTTTTCCCCCAATTTTAAAAAGAAACGGGGGGCCCAAAAAAGAATTTTCATTGGTTTCAAAATAAAAATTTTCCCCCCCTCAAAGGATTCTACAATTTGATTAACTTTTTGGTCCCAACTACTTTGAAACCATTTTAAGGTCAGTGTGATATATCATAGTTAAACGGTTTTTTTTAAAGTAAATACAACAGTGTAGATGGGGCCTTTTTTTTTCCAAGGGTTTTCCCAAAAATTTTTTATTTCCCCCCGATAAACCTGAAAGAGGCCCAAATTCATGGGGTGGAAGCCAAAAAATTTGGGGTTAGGCTCCGGGGGGCAGGCCTCACCTGGCCCCGGGAAGGGGGCCGTGCGGGAGGGGGGGAAAACACCCCAAAAACCCCTCAAACGGGAAAATCAAAGAAAATTTATTTTCACATTTGGGGGGCCCCAAAAAAACGCGAAAAATTTTTGGGCATCCTTAACACAAAGCTTTTATACCTATCATGGTGGTATCCAAAAAGCTGGCCTCTTCTTCACAAACATTTCACAAACATCATTGGCTGGTGCTGATCACTTCATTTATCCAATAAAACATACATTTCCATTTGCATCACATCTAATCCCCTCCTATAAAGAACAATGAACATTTCCTATGTTAGTTTTTCACAGTGCACTCATCAGTGGATGGTCCCAGCTCCCAGCCAAATACTGGCCAAGACCTGCCAGCAATCTTAGGGGCCAAATCCAAAGCCTGCAGTTTCCGCCTCAGGTGTTACAAATAAAACCCCATGTTTGTAATTGCTGATCATCTGCTTCATGATCTCACGCTAGGCATCGGATGTACTTTGTGCAATCGACAACATTGATTTGAAGTACCAATCAATATGTTAAGATTCACGTGAAACTGTGCTCTGCTCTGATTCTTGGCACAGAAACCACTTTCTAGCTTCATACGTGTGCAGCACTACTCTGACTGTACGCCTGTTGAAAAGTACTAAAACTCGCTATCTATAGACTTTTTTGTGTGGGCCCAGCATCTGCAATTACCTACACACATGTCTGAACCCCAAGAGGACCAATTCACTCTCCAATCTCTTCCGATCATGTATTTAAAATGTTCTGACAGTTGCATATTTTCATCAGCATCTCTGATACTGTACTTTCGTAAAGAACACCACTTCAGTAATGATCTGTAGAAGGTACAGACAATCAAGTACAGAACATATAACAACTATGATTATCATCGCAAGTGAGCGAGCCACTGAAAATCTCGAAGCCGTCATCGATAGCCCAGAAATCACCTGGGGCTTCATAAGTCTTCTGCACTTCTGCTAACACCCTGAATCTTGACCAGGTCAAGTTCCAATGTGCCGCTAATTAGCTTATTAAAATTATTGTCGTCAAAGTTTAACCTACACTGACAGAAAGTCGCCTCTCTCAAGCTTTGACAGAAGAAGGTCCGTCAAAGCTGTGGTCTGGTGCCGTAGATGCCCGCAATTTGCCAGGGAATCTGTACCTCACCGCAAAGAGTGACATCCCTTCCAGAGTACTGGCTGTCAAAAAGATTCCAAGCTATATGATAAAACACGTAGTTGTTTAATATTCCAAGCTACACCCACTTGGGTGGGGCCACCACGGCAAAACCTCTGAGCTTCAGTAAGAAAGTCTTATCAGATTATACCTACAACGCTCGCTTCACTTCCTCAGGTGAACGCTTCTGACAAGCACTGCCCTTAGTGGTGGTGTGTGTGTAGGGTCATTTTGGGGAGACTAAACTCCCAGGCCGCAGTGTGCCAAGGGTGCAAACCCATTCCAAGCCACAGGAGCACTCGGGCCCTGCCCACTTCTCCGCAGATCCAAACAACACCAACAGGGAGGTCTCACGCATCTAGGAGTCAAAGCCTGGTCAGTGCCCTGGGCTGTTCATTTATAGTATTCTCAAGGATGATTTCATGTAAACACATGAGTGCACCGAAAATCTCCCGATCCTCAAGTCCAAACACTGGCCAATACTGTGTTCTTATCTGTTATGCACAGTAATCGTAGGATTACATGTAGGTAAGAGCTCAGTCATTCACGTTGAAAACGCTCATATTGGCTGCCACAAGCCTCATTTCTACTGATAATATTTTCCTACTATTCTTCCTTAAGCCTGAAGTTAAGAGCGTAAAAGCTTCAATTAACAAAATGCTACGAATCCCGAGCTTTTTTTTCCTTCCATTTTTCCTTCCCCAAGAGTTCTAAGCCACGGTGTCATCTCCAATTCTTTCAAATGCCAAAATGTACTTGGGAGTACTGAGTCAATATCCCGCCTGGTGAGGTTTCCGTGAGTGCCCGGGTGGGCTGTATCCAAAGGTTACTGAATTCAAACCCAATTCATGTGACAGTGTTAGGGCTACTAACTTATGAAACATATTTTTACATCCCACTCCTGCATGTGTCCCAGTAATATACAATGTCAATATCAGAGCCATGTATCCAAACACTGTCTTACTCCCACGGGCGCCTCTGCACCTCGCAACGCTTGTCCCATTAGGATGCTAAGCCACCACCTCAGTGAGAGTTTTGCTCAACTCATTCTTTCAAAAAGTTGGAGATCTGCTAATAACTGAAGTCAAAAGCGAGTCTCGTACTACTCTCTCTGTGTCTTCCCCACCCCTCAAACAGGGTTTGCTGATTTGTAAACTTAATCCTTTAGGGGGTTGTCTGGATCCAATGAAGACTCCAAAACAAATCAGAGCTTTTCACCTGGTAAGAAACCACGGGCTAATTCTTCTCACCTTGACCACATTGTGTGCTCAACAGTTACATAGCGATCACGCCGCCACCCTCGGCAATTTTTGACTTAGATGCCCCGCTCTTGACCAGGACAGATCTCAACTCCAGGTGAACGCAAGAGGTAGACAGGCAGAGGCAAGTCTGCTGTATACTACTAAGCCTTCAGCTGTCTCCCACACCTATTATCTGCAAAGTTTGCTGGTGTCCAGCACATGGCTGTCCAAGATAGTCCACACATAGCTCCTTAAGTTCAATGAGGCCTCCCATACAAACGCTCAAAAGGTGAAACCTGGATTTCTTATGGGGCGTAGTATCTGACTTTCTAATGAGCTAAAGGTAACGCAGCCTAGTTTAATCAGCCTAGTCTCTTGACAAATCTTTAGCAAACAGTTCTGTTGAGCCTGCTGGCTCTTCCGCCGAGAGCAGATGATTGTGGGTGTTACGTACAGTGAAGACGCCTTACATGATACCTACAGTTTACACAGTCCCCAAAATATCTGGTGCAATGACGCGGCCCCGTGGGAGCTGTCCAGAGTTCATCTGTAAAGGCATGCCGACCTAGGAATAATGTCTTATGAGTGCTTACTACTCCCAGCTGATTTCTCTGTACACGTGGTGGAAGCTTCTGAACTGAACCACAGTAAGAATCTACAGTACAACAAATAACGAAGCCTCCACTTATGGCATCTCTGTAAAAGTCTGTCACCAAAACTTCAAAGGGCCAATTCCCTGATACTACTTCTCCAGGCGCCTTCAGCAGTCTTTCCTCTTGGTTGTTTCTACGCATGTCCAACACCGCCAGCGCAGCCACGTCGCTAAGCTGTGCAGACTGCTGATGAACATTTGTCTCCAGGAGCGCTGCCAGGGCGCCTCCTCAAATGTGTTCTCACTATAAATCACTATGTGCTACACGCTTTGCCTTAGGGACAACACGCGGTTGTCTGGCATTTTGATGAAGCTTCTCTTTCCCCATTCTCATCGGGGCCCATGCTTCTTCCTGGCTAGTAATGACATTTCCCTTCACTGGGTCCTGAGTCAAGTGAGATTTAACATTACAGGGGTCTCTGCATAGCCACCTCTCTTGGCAGCTGTGATCCCCGCCAACCTATTCCTGAACCACCGATTACTTTTGATGTGATTTACAAAGTATACAGTGACTCTACCAGGGAAGCCAAGGTCTAACAGAGCCAATATTTATCTGCATATTTGACCGCCTTCTCAGTAGAAGTCAAAGCTCTTTTCCTCTCCACACAGTGCCCTGCAGTAATGTAGTTAAAAACGCAAAACGAGAACCATAGATATTAACTTGCCCTTCAGTTTCAAACACGAGTCAATGCAATTAGCCTTAGCCAGTTAAATAAGTCCTGGGGGCAATGGTTCTGGGCTCAAGAACACCATATCTTCCAGGCAATCCATAGCATACAGCATAACGATTCCCTCTCTATGAAACTATTCCCATCTGTGGCAGGTTAAATCTACTCAGTTCTAAGGGAAATCACGCAAATCGGGTTCACTGGAATTAACTGAAGTCCATTGTCTCTAGTGTCATGTTGTGGAGGGCCTGAGGGCCAGTAAGTGTTGCCGGATTTAATGCTTGATACATCTCCAAGGAAACGAAGATTATTGTGTATAACTTCTGGTACTTAAGTCAGTTCTCATTTGCCAAAGTCAAAGCTGTAATTCTTTGAATCCAATGCTTTGAGCATGATGTGGTACTCTTTATTGTGAGTGTTTCCTCCTAGGTGAGCTTGAAGCCTTCTGATTAAATCTACCGCAGCTGTAACAGCCCTCAAACAGGGGTGTGGAAGACCCTTGCTACTGTGTCTAACTGTTTTTGAAAGATAGGCTACAGGGCGTTTGCCATGTACCTAAACTTTAGAAAGAACCCTCATCGCAGTCCCAACTCTCTGCAGCAAAGAGATAGAACGGTTTGTCTAAATCTGGCAGCCCTAGCGGCTGGGAGGCGATATGACAGCTTCCTTCAGCGCTCTGAAAGCCTGGTCACAGTCCTCTGTCCATACAAATGGATCCTGATTACTCCCTTGCTGTTTGGTAGAATGGCTTCTGCAATAATATATAGCTGGGAATCCAATGTCTTACATAAGAGGTGGTTCCCAGGAACTCTCTCAAGTTCTGTCTCTCTGCCTCGGGAAGGAACTGCATGATATAACTTCTTTCTCTCATCCCAAGACCTTGCTTCCTGGTTAGATCTAAAGCCTAATACTTGACTTCTTTGACATACCTGAGCTTTCTTCTGACACTTTGTACTTTCTCTTCCAAACATCTTCAATAGTTCTAAAGTAATGCTTACACCTTCTTTCAGTCTTTGGGTGGCTAATTGCCAACAGAAATCATCAACGACTGAAGCCATACCTCTTCGTCTTCTGAATAAAATCTGACAAGTCTTTAGCTAAGCAATTGATTCAAAATGGTCGGTGAAGAATGATAACCTTTGAGTGTATCTGGCCCAAGTCGCCTTGACGCCTCTGTCCTCCCTTTAGCTTCCCATTGAAGGCAAATATGGGCCAGAAATAGGAGCGGTCTAATACAGTAAATAAAAGCCATCACGTGAGATTCAGCAATGAGAACCAGATTGCTGTACTTGGAATTAAACTCAATATCACATATGATTTGAACAACAGGAGTTAATGACACTGTAGTTGATTGACAGCTCTAAGATCCTGACAACACGAACCCCCATACCTTATTGTTTTAATGGGAAGAAAAAGGACCCCAGGGGATCGCAAGAAAAGACTATAATCTCATGATGCAACAATCTATAACTCTTCTTGGATTCCTTCCACAGCATTCTACTGATAGGTGACTGGCCCTTCTTCACTGGAAGGATCTCAGTTCTTATCTGTATCACCACAGGCAAAATCTCGCTATTCCTGGTTCGTTATCTTTCTGCCCAAACCCTGGGAGCTTTTTTCTCAACACCAGTTATATCTCTTTCCCTGACCTGTTTCACTCTAAACAATCTGTATTCTTCTTGCCCTGGGGACTTAGAAAACCAATTGGCCTGTCTCCAAGAACCCAATCTTGCCCTTATCTTCGCCAAGATGTCCCTTCCCAGCAGGGGGATAGGACATTCTGGGACATACAGTAAATTGGTGTATCACCTCCTGCCCGTAATGTTGCACCTTCTTTTGTAACAAAGGACACTTCTGTGGTTTGCCTGATACACCAACAACCTTGATCTGTTGATTAAGGTGCTATTTTTTTGTTAACAACGGACTTGTCCGCCCCCCGTGTCTATTAGAAACTTTATCCCGCTGACCTTCCACTCCACGAAAAACAAAGGGCCCTCATCTGGGTCAAGCAACAGAAAAGCTGCCAATTTTTCAACATTCATCTTCCCACTCTGCTTTTCCTCTTCCTGCACAGCAGAGCCAAAACAGCCTCATAGGGTCTATAGCTCCTCTGCCTTTTCCCCTCTTGCCTTCCTGACCCCCAACTGGTTTTTTTTGCTTTTTTTGTACTTGCATCATTTTTCTCCTGACATTTTTTTCCACACAATTTTTTTTTCGCAGTGGCCTTTTTTTAAAAAGGGAAACTGATTTACCAATTTAAACTGTCTCCATCTTTTCCCTTTCCCCCGACCCTTTCCCCCACTATTTCCCCCTCTCCCCTTCGCCGCCCCAAAACATCACAAAACCCCCCTCTCTTCCACCTTTCCTTCCTCCTCTCCTCCCTCCTGCCAAACCCCACTGATCCCCTGCCAAAAACATCTCACCGGCCCAGAAACCCTGGCTGTTTCTGTATTTTTTTTCTGATGCCGGGAGATGACGGGGAAAAATGGGATTGGGAGCGAAACCCCCCGGGCCGGTCTCCCTCTAAATTGTAGGGCTGTACTCCTGTGGCTTTCCCAGACGTTCAGAAACGCGGGGCAGGCGTTTCAACTTTGCCCCCCTTTTGGGAACCCTTGTATCTTTGAATACAAGGCCCGGGGGTGGGCCTTTTCTGATGGCTTAAGAGAATTTGCTAAAAGTCTCAATTCCCCCCTCTGATCCGATCATTCGGATCCCATCTTGGATCTGCTCCAGGGAATCTGGCATTTAAATGCCACTGCCCATTTGCCCATGCCCCTCTTGAGCATCAACCTTGTTGGGATTGATAAGCATTTTTCTTCTGCCGCAGGGAATAGGCATTTAACAGCTGCCGGCAGTCCCCCCAAATGTTGATCATGGTTGCATATGTTTTCCAAAGACCCCCATAGTCGCCCTAGAAAAAAAGTTGTGTTCCCAAAACACATCACTACCGAAATGGATTTATCTGATGTTTTTAGGACCTTTGTACGCGGCAACGTACCTGTCGATGGGAAATTCAAAAACCTTTCTCATCTTCCTCTTGCCTTGCCTGAACCCTGGTCTTGCTTCTGGTTCGATGGGAAGCTGCTTGCCCTCAATCCCTTTTTGTTTAATGGAGAGCTTATCGCTTTTTGGACTCGGGTCCCCTTGACCCTGGGGATCAGCCCCCTGAGGCCCGGACTTCTCCTCCCCTCTTGTCTTGAGGACGACTATCATCCTGTCAAATGGGTGCATCTCGTTTCCTCTTCATCCCCCTGCTTCTCTCTAAAGGATAAAGTCTTCCATGGAGAGAGGGGTTTATGCAGGTGGTTTTTCAAAACGGCTTTCCCCTTCTGAACGGGAACGGGGTTTAGGCCTTTGGGCCGTTTGGGCTAATTAGCGTTTGCGGTTGGGGACATTGCCACGTTGGTGAAAATCCCGCTTGACCCGCAGTTGGCAGGCCCCCACCGAGTTGAAAAGTCATTGGGGATTCATTGATTGAAATTGGCACGGTGGAACAGAAGGAGTGCTTGACTCGGGTCGGGCGCAGTGGGACGGACGGGAGGGGAGTAGGAACAGACGGGGGTTGGCAGGGAACAGAGGAACTGTTTTGGGTTGCGCACAGCGCGACGCCCTTGACGGCTGGGCCGTCCCCCAAGGTGGGGCACGGCTTGGGCTTGCTCGACGTTCAACTGAAGAGCGAGGCGCAATGGCCTCCCTCCAGTGATGGCAATGTCTCTCTGGTCTTCCCCAAGGGCGGAAGATCTCTGGCTCCACCGGAGAACCAGGCCTCCCCGCTTTCCCGGGTAACAAAAAAACCTTTTTTCTCATGCCCCTTTTGGGGCCCGCCCACTTACCTCTCAACCATCCGTCCATGTTGGAGTAAATCCATTGATCATTTGATGGATTTTAAACAAAAGGATCTGTTGGTTTTTACTTCCCCAAACCAGGACCCTGTTTTGGCCAAATCTCCTGACAGCTGGCCAAATCTCTGTGCACAGATTCTGAGTTCAAACGCCAGATTTTGGGGCTTTCCCCTCTTTCTGCCCCAAACAAAACCTTTCCCCTTGTCAACACACATTTCAAAGGGGTCTTTCTCCTGCTTGATCCCACACACCCATTTTCTCTGGCAAAAGATCAAAGATCCCAGTGCTCACCAACCCAATGTGTATTCCCGCGGTTAGTGCTTTGAAAAAAACTATACTTGCCGATTCCAGCAGACCTTGGGACGCTCCTCACTTTCAAGCCGGATTACTCACTAGGTGCCACGGATCGCCACTTCACTTTTCTTCTCTTCCGGATGCTTTGTTGGCCCCAAGTTCCCCCGCTCGCTGAAAGTCATAGAGGCGCCACAAGCTGCTCCGATTTTTCCGTTCGGCCCCCGCAAACGCAAGGCTCGTTTTTTAAAAAGCGTTGGGGTTTAAGAGCCGTCGTTGTTGCCACCTCAGCCCTCTGTTTTGCCCCACCCCACTTTTGAGAGCCAGAGCGTTTAGACAACTAGATTGCGCCTTTCACCCCAGACCCATCTTAAATTGCCTTTTGAATCAATGGTGTCACCAAAGATATGTAGCAGCAAATTGGGAGAGGAACTCCCAAAGGGGAAAATTCTCTTTCTAAAAAGGCGGATGGACGGGGGCGCAGGGGGTGAGGAAATTATGCAAAACTTCCACTGCTCAACGTGAAATCAAAGAGATTTATTGATAACACCAGCTGGGGGGGTTGCCCACAGAACGTTTATAAGGCAAACCCCCCTGTCACCCCAAAACACAAAGTTTTTTATACCCATCAGGGGGATCCACAAAAGCCAGCCCTTCTTCACAAACTTTTCTCAAAAACATCATTTTGGTGTTACAGATCTTTTTATTTATCCAATAAAACATAACATTTCCTTTGCATCACATTTTTAACCCCCTCCAAAAGGTTAGAACAAAAAATTTTTTGTTACCCTTTTCACAGTGCACTATCAGTGGTTTCTTTGTTTTCCCCACCCTTGAACTTTTGGGTTTCCCAGACCCCTTTCCAGCAACGGGGGGGCCAAAACCCCTTTTGCTCATGTGCAGTTTTTTTCCCCCTTTTGGCATTGGTAAAAAAAACCCCCATGCTTTGCACTGGGGACCAATCTAACCCTTACGTTTTCACGTTTAGGCACGGATGTATTTTGGGGAAAATCAAACATTGATTTGAAGCCCCAAAACCCACAGTAATTTTTAATTCAGGGAACCTGTGCCTGCCTGATTTTGGGCACAGAAACCCATTTTTCTAAGCTTCTAAGGGGGCAGCACCATTTGGACTGTACCCCCTTTTGGGAAAAAGTACCAAAAACCGCTTTAATAGTTGTAGACCTATCCAACGAAAAAAGTGCTTTAAAACTGCAAATGAGGAATTTATAATAAGGTTTTAAAGGCCCCCAACCCCTCCACTCCCTTCTTAACCCTTTCCTCTTCCCCACTGTGGTTGGCACCTCACCCTTTATCCCTGATAAGTTTTCACTATCTGTTAGGCTCTCACCAATCTCAACTTATAATTTTACGGAAAAAAGGGAATAAGATAAAAAATTTACAGTATACACTATTTGTTCCTCAGAAGGCCTTCCTGGGGAAACCTCAAAAACACTCCCAGAAACCCGCCAGAAAGCTGGGGAGGGGAAAAATTGTTCCAAGGAAAGTTGTAATAAAAAAACTAATTGTAATGCAGGTTTTGTCTATGTTTAAAATTTATTTAATAAAAGGGAGGGGAGTTGGATAATTTGTTTGGGTTGTTTGCCACCGTGGTTGTTAGCCTGCAGTAGGGACCCTTTTTTTAAAGGCTGGAAAGGGAAAAAGGGGTGGAGTTAGCTGAGAAAAAAAAGGGGGAATTTTTTAAAATGAAGGGAGCCCAAAAGCCATGGGTCAGAGGAAAAAATTTCCCATTTAATTTTGCCCCCTTCAGGGGAACTGGGTAATAAAAAGACAATTTGAATATAAGTCCTCAGTCAGGGGGAACTGAATGACGGGGGTCTTTTAGATTGTTTACTGTCAGACTATTGGGGAAAATTGATTTTAAGATAGAAGTTACCCAATGGGAAGTTTAACTAGTTTCCCCCAACACAGTAATTTTTAAAAGGGGGCCGGACGGGGTAGTAAGCAAAATTTTTTTTCAAAAGTATTTCCAAAAAGGGAAAAGAGCCGGGAAACCCTTTTTCTTCAGGGAATGGCAAAAAAAGTCAAAACTGCCAAGAGTCAAGTCAGTGGAAAACAAAATCGGGATTATTTGGGGGAAAACCCCTTAAATCCCAAAGAAAAACACTACAGAAAAGGAAAAAGCAACGTTTTCAATCTGCAGATGTCAATCAAATGGGAGGAGCAGCCAAAAAAAAGAGCTCCCGAACAAGGCAATGGTCGAATATGGGGGAAAAACCCGAAACCCCCCGGGAAACCGCACGGCAGCAGGGAAAAAGGGGGAAGCAAAGCGAACCGGTCAGTCCGAAACTGATGGCATCTTAAACCCGGGGGAAGGGAAAAAAAAATGTAGCAAAAGGGGAAACCCAAAACCCCCAAAAACCCTCCCCCGCTATACCAAGTCCATTTTTTTAAACCCCAAAATCAATTCAAAAAGGGTCCCGAAGCACAGCATCAGGAAAGACCTGGGGAGGGCCCAAAACCTTCAACTGCAAAGGAACCCCGAATCCAAGCCTTTTTTTTTATAAATCTTTTATGGGCTGGAACCAGCCGACACCCCTCATTAGTGCTTTCAGTTTTGATGGTAGCCTCGGGAGCCCCTTGCCTCCCTCCCCAAACTCCCATCTCCTGTCAAGATTTGCCCCCCGGGTGGTTTTGATACCCCAAATTTCCCCCTCTCCCCAAAAACCCTTGGGGCCCCTCCTGCGCCGTCCCCCAATACAGAACCACCCCCCAAAGGTTCCCCCGCCTCACTTCCCTTTTGGCTCCTCACCAGACCCATCACCCCAGAAAAACCCCCCAAAAAAGGCTTCATCAGTAGTTTTCCCCCCAAATATTTCCCCGATCCTTTTTTTTTGCCTTTTTTTCATTTTTTCTTCCTGCTCCCAATTCCATGCCGTGTTTTAAAGGTCAATTACAACACAAGTTTATATAAAAACTGTTCTGAAAATTATATAATATCGTTTTTTGTTTCCCAAGAGTAAAAAAAGAGGGGATTATATCCAAGTGGAACTAAATAAAGTACTTATAACAAAATGCCTTATTGCCAAAAAATAAATAAACATTATTTCTTTTTAACAAGAATTTAAAATCTTGTTAAGTTACAGGACTAAATTACATTTCTGAAAGTCAGCTGGGAAATTTTATTATGTAACCTGTGAGGGGGGAAAAAGGCACATACCCAAAAACGTATTGGGTTTAAATTAAAAAGGGGAAAATTTTAAAGGGATTTTTAAAAATTTAAAACCGTAATTAAACATATAAAGAAAAAGGGGGCACAGAGACAGAGATAACATATTTCGAATAAACCCCGTTGCTGGGGTTCTGCGGGTTTTTTTCCCCCCCCCCTTTTAAAATTATTTCCTTGGCCCTGTATAAAATGGTTTATCAGGGCAGAGGATGGTATATATAAAAAAGGGGAAAAAATAGAAATTTTCCCCCCCCCCAGAAAAAAAACATTGACACCCCCAGGGGTAACAAATTTTCATGGCATCCCAGAGTTTCCCCCTACAGAGTTTCCCTTTTTGAAAATTGTTTTTTTACATCTTTTTCAAAAATTTTTGAAAACCCTGCCCTGCCATGACAAAAAGTTGAGATACCTTGACCCCCCAAACCAATTATAACTGACAAGGGGGGAAAATTTATCTGTCCCTCCCCCCCATCAAGTATCCCCAGACAAAAGGGAAATTGTATCAAAAACTGTGGTGTTCCCCCAAAAAGACATCAACCTCCCGTTTTCTAAACCCCCAGTACCCGGAAACAGTCCAAGTTTAAAATTTTGTTCATATTCTGGGCTGCCT
>JARBWK010002847.1:5000-13903 GCA_030556195.1 Anolis apletophallus | reverse complement strand
AATGCCAGGAGTGGGAAATGTTTTGCTCACAGTTCAAACTTGGTGAGCCACAAAAGACTCCACACAGGAGAGAAGCCATACCAATGCCAGGAGTGTGAGAAATGTTTTGCTGTGAGTTCAGCCTTGGTGAGCCACAAAAGACTCCACACAGGAGAGAAGCCATACCAATGCCAGGGTGTGGGAAATGTTTTGCTGTGAGTTCAGCCTTGGTGAGCCACAAAAGACTCCACACAGGAGAGAAGCCATACCAATGCCAGGAGTGTGGGAAATGTTTTGCTGTGAGTTCAGCCTTGGTGAGCCACAAAAGACTCCACACAGGAGAGAAGCCATACCAATGCCAGGAGTGTGAGAAATGTTTTGCTCAGAGTTCAGACTTGGTGAGGCACAAAAGACTCCACACAGGAGAGAAGCCACACAAATGCATGGATTGTGGGAAATGTTTTACTCGCAGTTCATCCCTTAGGAAACACCACAAAATTCACACAGGTTAAAAAAAGAAACAAATGTGAGGCATATGGGAAATGTGTTTATCGGGGTTCATACTTTTTGAACCCTCAGAGGAACATACAGGAGATAAATCATCCAAAGTCCTGGGACAAAACTAATAAAATGTGTTGCAACAGGAAAATGGCAGGTTCTGGACATTCTGGTGCAGGAGACTAAACTTTCCACGTTTCCCGATGAAGACGTGTGGTTCAATTTTTTGAAGAAAATAAAGGGCGCAGAATCCTCTACAGTCGAGGGACACAACGTGGGATATTCCTCACAGCCATTAGGGTCCTGCCGTTGCAGTAAATACCTGATTTCAAACAGAACCCTTTGAGAAGTTCTGCCTAAGATTTGGTGAGTTCCCCTTCTTGTCATTGAGATCCCTAAGGTGGGGTCCTGTTCTTGAGCAGCAGAAAGCCGGCTCTTTGTGACAATCCTCCAGAGGGTTAAATACGATTGTCATGCCACCTTTAAAAAAAATCATATGCCACCTGTCCAGCACAAGACAACGGGCCTTTTCATTTGTGGCTCCCACGACCTGGAACTCGCTTCCTAACCATATCCGGGCAATACATGAACTTGGTCCTTTTCGAAGAGCCTGTAAGACTGTCCTCTTTAGAACAGCCTTTGGCTGATTCGAATGAAGTGGCTCTAATGCTCGAATTTAAGACCGATGATCTGTAATCAGCTGGCTATTGATTATGATTGTGTTTTTACTGTTTTTATGGAAATTTGCGGTGCATTGTATTGTGCATTTTATCCTTATTGCTGTGATCCGCCCCGAGCCTGCAGGGAGGAGCGGAATATAAAATTGACTAATAAATAAATAAATAAATAAATATACTCAAGTATAAGCCTAGTGTTTCAGTCCTTTTTTAATGGTAAAAATGCTCCCGTCGGCTTATGCTCAGGTGAGGCTCCTGGCGGGAAGGCGTGGGGCTGAAAAAAGCCCTTCTTTAATTCCCTGTCTTTACGCCAGGACCTTCACCTCTTGTCGCACGCTGGGTGCCTTTCCAGACACTTACTAACTCTGCTGCTCCTTTAATATGTATTTCTCATGTCACCCCCACATAGTATAAAAGTATAGTATAACCGCCTTGCAAAAGTTACCGTGCGTGTGGCAAAAGAAGGAGAAAGGGAGGTGTGCATGCACATGGCAATAACGGAGGGAGGAGCACACCTCCTTCCCACTACTATCGCCGCCATGCATGCACGCTCTCTACTCTCCACACAGCTGTATCTATTTTGTCTCCTGTAACCCTGGTGTCCCTGACTGAGAGAAGGTATGAACGGGCTTCATGTAGATGCTTAACAACATGAGAGACAGTACTGATCCCTGCAGGACCCACAGGACAATGGCTGCGAGGCCAAGCAAGCGTCCGACAACAACACCTTCTGAGATCGATCCTCTAAAGAGGAGCAGAGCCACGGCAGGACAGAGCCCCAAGCCCCCCCTTCCGCCAGGCGTCCCAGAAGGATATAGTGGTCTACAATGTTTAAGGCTCCTGAAAGGTCGGGTGTTTTTTTGTTTTGTTTTTTTACATAGAAAGTGGGTGAACAATGTGGTTAAGAAAAGTGTGAAAAATGGAAGAGAAAAGGGCAAAAAACAAGAGAGGGGGAAAAACAGGGCACAGCAATAAAAACAGGGCACAAAAAAAAAAAAAGGAAAGAAACAAAATTAAGGCTGTCCTTCCAGGTCTCTTCTGTCTGGTGTATCTTCTTATATTGACTTTATATTTTGTTCTCGTAGCGTCGGTTTCTCTTTGGTTCCGATTTCTTTTAGGTCATTTTAACATATGTTTTTATATTTTCATTTTTTTTAATTCCCCCAATTTCCCCCAATCTCTTTTGTGTGTTTGGAAATTATTCTGGTCTAATTTTTTGTGTCAATAAGTCCATGTTCATGATATCCATTACTTTTAAGACCCCTTGTTCCATGGTTGGTATTCCTTGCGTCTTCCATCATTGGGCTCACTTAATCCCAGCTGCTGTTGCCATATAAATAAAGATCTTATTTGTGTTTTTATCCATTTAAAGTCCGTCATTTCCAATTAAAAATACTCAGGTCTAAATTCAGATGTTAGGTGGAGAATCTTCTCTATTTTTTTAAAAAAATATTTATTTATTTATTTATTTGTCACATTAGGCGACTTGGGACGGTTTACACAAGGCAGTCTCTGCCCTCAATACAACACACGCAAGCAAACAACAAAAAATATAACAAATTAACAATTAAAAACATATAATTGCATTCTCAGCATCACGTTGAAATCAGTTTCCGTTACGTCGTCGTCATTCCATATATCTAATTAAGCCTTATATTTCATCAGCAAATGCCTGCTCAAACAGCCAGGTCTTGACTTTCTTGCGAAATGTCAGGAGGGAGGGGGCCGATCTGATGTCTCTAGGGAGGGCGTTCCAAAGCCGAGGCGCCACCACTGAAAAGGCCCTGTCTCTCGTCCCCGCCAGTCGCGCCTGCGAAGAAGGCGGGACCGAGAGCAGGGCCTCTCCGGATTATCTTAAACATCTCAATGGTTCACAGGGAGAGATGCGTTCGGATAGGTAAGTTGGACCCAAACCGTTTAGGGCTTTAAAGGCTAAAGCCAGCACTTTGAATTGTGCCCGGTAGCAAACTGGCAGCCAGTGGAGCTGGCACAACAGGGGAGTTGTACACTCTCTGAGTGCCGCTCCTGTTATCAACCTGGCTGCTGTCCGTTGGACTAGTTGCAGCTTCCGAACAGTCTTTAAAGGCAACCCCACGTAGAGAGCGTTGCAGTAATCTATACGGGATGTAACCAGAGCGTGGACCACCGTGGCCAAGTCAGACTTCTCAAGGTACGGGCGCAGCTGGTGCACAAGTTTTAACTGTGCAAATGCTCCCCTGGTCACCGCCGAAACCTGGGGTTCCAGGCTCAGCGATGAGTCCAGGATCACATTTAGTACCGGTACTTTTTTGACCATGTTACACTTCCACCACAGATGCATAAAATGTCAATTTCTTTCATTTTTGATTTCTAACCATTTCTTGTCATAGTTGGGTTTTTTTTAGTAATTGTGCATTGCTAGCTGTAAATATCACCCCTTGGTATTTTACTTTTGTGGGGATTTTGATGCCTGCACCTTCCTCTAGTTCTTCTTTTCTCCTTTTACATATATTTTTAGTCAATATCTGTGTTTTCTCTGTATTGATTTTTAATCCTGTTCCCTCTCCAAACTTCTCTACCTACCTTTTCTGCAACTTTTTATTCTAAATAAAAATCAATATTTAAAAAAGGCTCCTGAAAGGTCCAGGAGAACCAACACGGGGGCCACACTTTCCCCGTCAAGCTCTCTGCAGAGATCGTCCACGAAGGAGACCAAGGCCGCCTCAGTTCCAGGACCCGGTCTGAAGCCAGACTGCGACGGATCCAGATAATCAGTGTCATCCAAGAACACCTGGAGTTGTGAGGCGACCACACCTTCCAAGACTTTGATTAAAAAGAGAAATTGGAAACTGGCAAAAACTACAAGAAAGGGAATATAAATAAAGTAAATTAATAAATAAGATTCCATCTGAGCATTACGAAGAACTTCCTGACGGTGAGAGCCGTTCAAGAGTGGAACTCTCTGCCCCAGAGTGTGGTGAAGGCTCCTTCTTTGGAAGGTTTTAAACAGAAGCTGGATGGCCATCTGTCGGGGTGCTTTGAATGCAATTTTCCTGCTTCTTGGCAGAATGGGGTTGGACTGGATGGCCCACGAGGTCTCTTCCAACTCTATGATTCTATGGCCGCAAGTTGTCCATCTGAGTGGCGTCCAGTGATGGCTTTTTCAACAGCGGTTTCATCACAGCTTCTTTTGAGCTGGCTGGAATTTGGCCTTCTTGAAGGGAGGCATTCACCACCACTTGGACCCACTCTGCCCAACCTCCTCTGGCCTGCTCTATCAGCCAGGATGGGCAGGGGTCCCGGAGGCACGTGGTCGCCCTCGCCTCTCCAAGGGTCTTGTCCACGTCCTCGGGTGGCACGAATTGAAACGAATCCATTAAAACCAGACAAGCAGACGCTCTGGCTCCATCTTTAGCGACTGCAGTAATCGTGGTGTGCAAGTCGGAACGGATCAGAGCCATTTGATCCACAAAGAACCGAGCAAATGCTTCACGGCAAGTGGCCGAACGGTCTTGTGAAACAGGATTTAACAACCTTCGAAACAGCTCAGCCGGACGGTTCCTCACGGACGCAACGTCAGTCGCAATGGAAGATTTTTGTGGCCTCCACTGCCGCAGAATACGACCTTAAATACGCACATATCCATGTTCGGTCTGATTCCTTGTGAGATGTGCGCCACGCGCCCTCTCGTCTCCTCTTCTCATGCTTCATCGCTGCCAGCTCCTCAGTGAACCAAAGAGCTGGGTTAGCCCTGAGATGAGAGACGGGACGCCCGGAGCGATCGTGCCTATTGCCCTGTCCGTCCCACCATTCCAGCGAGAGAGCGAAGGAGCATCGACAGGAGCACCGGCCAGGGTGGCGGGAAATTCCCCAAGAGCCGCCAGGAAGCCCTCTGTGTGAGGCTTGGTGAATGTGTATAAGCAGAGGAAGTAGGAGCTCTACCTCAGTATCTAAACCAATCCATACCCTGCTGTATAATAAAATGTCACTCAGGCTTGTGAAACACATAACAGTAAAGAGACCGAAGTATACAGGGTCACAATGTATGCATCGGTCTCTTTGAATCCAGGCAGGGAAGAGAGGCATGAAAGAGCCCTTTTGAATCAGTCCTTAAAATGTGCCTCCAGCCTCCAAAGGATGTGGCTTCAAGGCCGTGGGCAGCCAGCCATGTTTCTTCTCCAAGGGCAGAATGGCAGTTGGAACAGTTGGCCAGAGGCAGCAGCCAATCAGAACCCTGGCCCCTGGCACACTCAGCCAATCGGCTGCTGACACATCTCTCTTTCTCCACTCAGCCCACTATTTCGAATCCTGGCACTCTGGGCCCATCAGCCTCCTGGGGCAGACCATGTCAAGAGGTCCTCCAGCCCTGTGGAGGTGAGAGGGCGCCCTCAGCCTGAGCCTGGCCAGATGAGGGTCGGTCCAGGGCAAGAGGAGTCAAGGCCGTTCCTCCACACCGCCACCTTCCTCCCAGGGTTCGTACCAGGAGATACGTTCAGACAGGTCATCTGGGCCAAGTGTGTTTGGTTCCCAGAGAGGCAGGAAGGAAGTGGGCCGAAGAGGGGCTGCTGAGGCCCAAAACACCTGGAGGAAACAGGGAGGGCCGCCTGCCAAGGGTCAGTTCAGAGGAGAGACTCCTCCTGGCGAGGTGGGAGCAGCACTCCGGAGTCTCCCTGGTCACTCAGGTCATCTTGGGCCTGGCCTTCTTCAGGAATAATAGTATTTAACTCTGAGGACACACTACCGGCCAATGTTGAATACTGGTGGGGTTTTGTTTTTGAATTCCGGGAGTTGTAGTTAACCAACACCAAAAAGGAAGAGAAGGATAGCCAGAGAGATCTTCAGCCTTATCTACCAAAAGGGTTCCTATGTGTTTTGTGATGATCTTTGGCAACACCTCTGAAATCCCCTCGCGACACATCCCCCCCCAGGGGTCCCGAGCCCCAGGTTGAGAAACACGGATCTAGGACCTTAACATCTTCTGGGAGGCCCTGCTCTCAGTCCCGCCTTCTTAACAGGTTCAGTTGACAGGAGTGATGGGCAGGGCCTTCTCAGCGGTGGCCCCTCGGCTATGGAACGCCCTCCCTAGGGATATCAGATCGGCCCCCACCCTCCTAACATCCCACAAAAAAAGTTAAAACCTGGCTTTTTGAGCAAGCTTTCCCAAATGCAGTGTAGCAGGCAAACTCTGATCTTCGGAGAGACTGGACAGTGCGATTGGGTAACGATTTTAGTAATGAGAGGCTGAGGATTTATACTTTTATCGGTTTTATTTTATTATATCTAATGTTACTTATGCTAAATGTTTTTAATTGTTTTTATGTTGTTGCAGGCATCGAATTGTGCCTTTTGCAAACCGCCCTGAGTCGCCTTCGGGCTGAGAAAGGCGGTATATAAATATGGTTAATAAATCTATATAAATAAAAATGTAATGTTTGTTTGTGGGATTAACATAATTTAAAAACCACTGGACGAATTGACACCAAATTTGGACACAAGACACCTCTCAGGCCCACAAGTGACCGTCACTCATAAAAACACTGAACAACACAGCAGAAGGGACTTAAAAAGCCAAATAAAACCCAAAACAACAACGCATGCACAAAACGTGACTTGAGCGCGCTGGCCCTCATGTAACAGGATAATCATTTTGAGAAATTTGGGGGGACATCCTAGTCGTTCCAGGATCTGCCACAGACTATTGTACTGTACCATTATACTGTAGTATTCTTAGTAATTTTACATATAATATAAAATAGATATTTAAAATATGGTATTATTATTAGTATTATATTGTATCACATTATAATATTATCAATATTATATGTGTACACAATATATTATATTATATTTTTAGCAGAGTGCAGGAGACAAGGTGGCACGGTCTTCCTGGCCCCTCTCTTCACTCTGGTCCCAGAGCAGCAGTGGGTGCTGGGGGAGGGGCTCCCACCTGAAATGGGACTAAAATGGTCAAGGGTCTGGAGAACAAGCCCTATGAGGAGCAGCTTAAAGAGCTGGGCATGTTTAGCCTGCAGAAGAGGGGACTGAGAGGAGACATGATAGCCATGTATAAATACGTGAGGGGAAGTCCTAGGGAGGAGGGAGCAAGCTTGTTTTCTGCTGCCCTGGAGACTAGGACGCAATGGAGCCATGGCTTCAAAATACAGGAAAGGTGATTCCACCTGAACATGAGGAAAGACTTTCTGACCGTGAGAGCTGTTCAGCAGTGGAACTCTCTGCCCCAGAGTGTGGTGAGGGCTCCTTCTATGGAGGCTTTTAAACAGAGGCTGGATGGCCATCTGTCGGGGGTGCTTTGAAGGCGATTGTCCTGCTTCTTGGCAGAATGGGGTTGGACTGGATGGCCCACAAGGTCTCTTCCAACTCTAGGATTCCATGAAGTCCCAGGAGACAAGGGGGAAGGGTCTTCCTGGCCCCTCTCTTCACTCTGGTCCCAGAGCAGCAGTTCTTGTCTCTTGTTTCAAAGTCTCCTGGTTCTTCTTCACAAGGAAGGCTCTGTGTCACGAGGCATCCGCTGAAGGAATCACAGGTGGGGGGATTCAGCATGGGTTGGGACTGAATGGGAGGCCAGGTGGTGCCAGGTGGGCCTGGAGGTTGGAGAAGCAGAGGCCCAAGTGGAAGGAGGGCCCAGCACCACCTGGCTCTGCTTCTGTGTATGGTTTTTTGGAAGAAGAAACACAACCCAAGTCAGGAAAAATGGAGGGAAGGGCTTGTTCATGGGCTCCATTTTGGACTCAGACAAGAACAACATCAAGCTTTGCTCATAAAAGGTGGAAATCTCTCTCCTGACAAGACGTGAAACCACAGTGTAGAATAGGCTGCATTTAAATGAGAAAGGGATGGACGGAAGGACAGACACTATATCTCCCTCTTGTGGGCAAGACGTGGGCGACTCCAGCGTGCCTCCAAAGGATCAAAAGGCTCCAAGGCCGTGGGCAGCCAGCCATGTTTCCTCACAAAGGGCAGAACGGCAGTTGGGACTCTTGGCCTCAGCAGCCAGCCAGAGGCAGCAGCCAATCAGAACCCTGGCCCCTGGCACACTCAGCCAATCAGCTGCTGACACCTCTCTCTCCAGTCAGCCCACCATTTCGAATCCTCGCACTCTGGGCCCATCAGCCTCCTGGGGCAGACCATTTCACAGGTTCAGCCTTCCTTGCCCGGCTGGGACAGAAGAGAAGAGTTGGCCCCTCTGGCCTCTCCCTCCTCCTCTTTCCTCTCCTCCTTCCGGTGAGACTTCATCCCATTCCTTCTCCAAAGGGCCGAAGAGGGGCTGCTGGTGCCCAAAACACCCGGAGGGAGGGAGGGCCAGAGTGGGCCCAGGCCTGGACTCCCCGTGGATTGGGGGCTGTCACGAAACGCCTAGTGGTCATCACGTGGGTCTGAGGCCTGTGGATGGAGGTTGGGAGAGAGAGAAGCCTTGGCTGACTGGAGGGACTAGGCCTGAGGCCCAGGCGTTGCCATAGCGACACAGCTCTCCAGGCGGCCGCAGGAAAGGGGCGGGGCTAACGGCCAGTCTGGGAAGGTTTCCTGTTTCCTGCAGGATTCTAGAGTTTGTAGTTGAGAGAGGCCCAGGACCCCTCTGGCGGAGTTTTATAAAGGCCCCTCCCTGAACACCTTGCAGTGTAAGAAATCGCACACAGAGAACCTTTGGGCCCCGCCCCCTTTGTACCTGAGGAGAGGTTGTTCGTTGTTGGGCAAGTGTCAATGGGCCCCTTCCCTCTCCCCCTGGGTTTGCTACAGCACTAGACTTCCTCT
>JARBWK010002846.1:0-13905 GCA_030556195.1 Anolis apletophallus | reverse complement strand
TCTGTGGAAGGGCACACCGAAAGTTAAACTTAAGGGGGGCTTTCCACAGCCCCCTATATCCCTATATCTTCAGAAAAGCCTATGATTGTTAAGTAACAAGCTGTGACTATGTAACCTGTTTGTTTTAATTGTGTAAGTCACCCAGAGCACCTTTGGTGGAGGGCGACTCATAAGAAATAAAGTTGAGTTTGAGTTGAGTTGAGTATATCAAGGCAGAAAATCCCACATTATCTGAGTGTGGGATTTTCTGCCTGGAGATTCTGGGATGAAGGGCTCCCAGAAAGTGAAACTTAAAAGGGGGTTTCCACACAGCCCTATATCCCAGAATGTCAAGGCAGAAAATCCCACATTATCTGAGTGTGGACTCAGATTACTAAAGTAAATACTATGCCTTGATATTCTGGGATATAGGGCTGTGCTGTAGGGCTCCCAGAAAGTTAAACTTAATTTGGGGGGGGGGCTTCCACACAGCCAGGTCTGTAACCAGGATTTTGATTGGGGGGGTGAGTTTGATTGGGGGGGGGGGCTGAGTCTGGGTGAGAGAGGGTCTACCCCAGCAAACTTTTTGTATCATTATCCCAATACCCCCATGCATATGGGATATATTGAGCATGGTGATCAGATCATGATATGAATACACATAACAGTTTAAATAATGTACCAGCAGGCATGTAGCCGGGGGGGGGGCCTAAGGGGGCTTCACCCCGAAATTCTCAGGGTGGTCCGCGAAAAGGCCTTACTGGTACATTATTTAAACTGTTATGTTTATTCGTATCATGATCTGATCACCATGCTCATTATATCCCACCTTCATGGGGTTATTGGGATAACAATACAAAGGTTTGCTAGGGTAAAACCCTCTTCCACCCAGTCTCAACCCCCCAATCAAACTCACCCCCCCCAATCAAAATCCTGGCTACGGCCCTGTGTACCAGTAAGGCTTTCTCGTGGACCACCCTGATAAGTTCGCTACAAGCCTGCACACACAGTCCTATATCCCAGTATATGAAGGCAGAAAATCCCACATTATCTAAGGGTGGACCCAGATAGCCCAGTTCAAAGCAGATATTGTGGGATTTTTCTGCCTTTAGATTCTGGGATATAGGGCTCTGTGGAAGGGCCCGGGGAGGGAGGAGAGAGAAAAAACACACAACCAAAACCCTCCATTCCTAAAGAGAGGGCCCATTGGCGAGAGCAAGAATGGTCCCTTAAGAGACCTCTCGAAATTGAGTGAATGGGCAACAAAGTGGCAAATGCATTTTAACCTAAACAAGTGTAAAGTCATGCACATCGGGGCAAAGAACCCCAACTACACCTACAAATTGATGGGGTCAAAGCTTTCCGAGACAAACCAGGAAAGGGATCTTGGGGTCTTGGTGGACAGCTCAATGAAGATGTCAACCCAGTGCGCAGCAGCAGTGAAAAAGCAAATTCTATGCTTGGCATGATCAGGAAGGGAATCGAAAAATAGGTCGGCAAATGTTGTATTGCCTCTCTACAAATCTATGGTGAGGCCACATCTGGAGTACTGTGTACAATTCTGGTCACTGCACCTCAAGAAGGATATAACGGAACTGGAAAAGGTACAGAAAGGGGCAACAAGAATGATCCAAGGGATGGAGCAGCTCCCTTACGAAATCAGGTTGCAACGCCTTGGTCTTTTCAGCCTTGAAAGACGGCGTTTAAGAGGTGACTTGATCGAAGTGTATAAAATCATGCATGGGATAGAAAAGGTGAATAGAGAAAAAATATTTTCTCTGTCACACAACACTAGGACTAGGGGGCACTCCCTAAAGCTCCAAGGTAGGAAAGTTAGGACTAATAAAGGGAAATATTTCTTCACCCAGAGGGTCATTGGGTTATGGAACTCACTTCCAGAGGAGGTTGTGACAGCGGTCAGCCTGGACAGCTTCAAGGCAGGATTAGACAGATTCATGGATACCAAGGGAATCAGTAGCTACTGAAATGGACATCCAAGTGCCACCTCTGTGTTGACGGAGGCAGGCAGGATTTCCCCGGGTACTGGTTGTGGGGGTCGGGGAGCAGGTGAGGGTTTTGCCCTCCTTTCTGCTAGAGATCCCTGTGTACAACTAGTGGGCCACTGTGTGACACAGAATGCTGGACTAGATGGGCTGAGGCCCGATTCAGCATGGCTCTTCTTATGTTCTTATGTTCTTATGTTCTTATGAATGCAGAAGGATGGAAAAGTATGGATCTTGGGCAGGCAGAATGGTAAAAATACCGGAGGCTGGTCTCTCTGTGTGTGTTATTCAACGGTTTATCGTGTCACTAATTGGAAGAACCCCCCCCCCCCTTCATCTTTTCTTCCCCCACTTGCACACTTTCCTCCCAGGCTCACAAGGCACACGATCAATTGGGGGAGAAGCGGGGTCAATCGAGCCAGACGGGGAGTGAAATTAAAATAGTCAAATGTCTAAACATTTAGCTGCAGAGAGGAAATCTTTCAACCCACCCACGCCGAGAAAGAGAGAGAAAAGGGGAAGGGGGGGGGGGGGGTCTGAGAGATGGAGAGAAGGATCAAGCACCCATTATTCCTATCCCTCCGAGCAATTGGCAGCCTCTATACAAAAATCGCCTTTCCACGAAGGAAGAAATCGCTATTTCCACGCATTGATTCCTTCTGGCCATCTCTCTCTCTCTCTCTCTCTCCCCTCTCTCTCTCCCAGTCTCTCTCTCTCTCACTCCCCCAAAGCACGAAATGCTGGCTAATTGCAACCATGGCTATTATAAAGAATAATTTTCGCTTCGTGGAAAAAAAGAAAAGGAAAAGAAAGCCGAGAAGAACGAAGCGCGCATTTTCTGGTTTTGTTCCTCTCTATTCAGGCCGGGCTGAATGCGCGACGTATTCAGGGCGACGTTTATTGGGCCCGGAGGTCAAGTATGACCCCTGCATCTTGTATGACGCTTTGCATGCTAAGTATTTTCGCCCCACAAATTGACCCTCACGCTGCAGAAATGCTTCTTTACACACACACTCACACACACAATTAGCCATTCTTTGGCCTCGCTCGCTAGTGCGCACAAAGGCGGACCCGCCGGTGGAGGTGCTTTCGATTTACAGTTTGTCTCTCTCCGGATGGGACCCTCCCTCTCCCAAAAACACATTTTTGGCATGTTAAAGGACTCCGGGAGGGTGCCATAGATGACACCCGTCGCTTCGATTGCCGTGAATGGCTCCCCCACTCCCAGAACGCTGCAAACTGGGTTCCGGTAGAGGTGGGTGGGTTTTTTTAAATCATGGTTTAAGGAGGAAATTGACAAGAATAGCAACCCGGATGGAGTCCCAATTAAGGGGGATATTGTGTCATCAGAAGCGGTGATCTCCATTCTCAGCCAGGCACAGGAGCCCGTGCAAAAGAGGGGAAAAGAAAAGGTGCGATCTAGAAACAAGGCTGCCAGCTTTCAACTCTAGCGCCTTTAATTAATTAATTAATTAATTAATTAAAAACTATGCTCATTATTTATTTATTTATTATTTTGGTGCATTTGGAAGGCTTCACGAAAGAGTCTGGAGTAACAAACACCTGATACAAAGCACCAAAATCAGTGTGTAGAGAGCTATCATACTATCTATTCTCCTAGTCTGAAACATAGGTCACCTATCGCCAGCACCTACGACTCCTCAAATGCTTTCATCAGCGCTGTCATTGCACAATCCTAAATATACACTGGACCGACTATGCGACTAATGTTGCTGTCCTTGAGTAAGCAGGGATCACCAGCATTGAGGCCATGCTATTGAGAACACAGCTGCACTGGGCAGGGCACGTCTCTAGGATGGAGGACCACCGCCTCCCAAAGATACTACTCTACGGTGAACTCACCATAGGTCAGTGCAAGAGAGGCGCCCCCAAGAGAAACGACAACGCAGAAAGAACCACAACTTAGAAACAACATCACCCAAGGAGACTTTCTGCTGCGCTTTCTGCAACTGGACTTGCCTATCTCAGATTGGCCTTTTTAGTCATCAAAGCACTTGTAAAAAGCGTGGGATGAGTTCTTCCTAAAGAATCTTTGTTCGCGAAGTAATGCCGAGAGGGAATTAATCATAAAACTTTATTCATACCCCATCACCATCTCCCCGAGGGGACTCGGGGTGGCTTACATGAGGCCAAGCCCGCTAACACATAGTAAAAATACACAAAGCTCACACATAAGCAATATCAGACAATTTAAAACCATGGCCGGGCCAGATGTGATATATTAAAATTTAAAATAAATAAACACTGGATGTAAACGAGTAAAATGTATGTAGCAGAAGGGTTTTAGAGGATAATTTGTGGCAGTCAACCCAACAGGTAGTTAAAGTGCTACTGGGGACATTTTGCAAATAATTAGTCAGAGCAGGGCGTTGTTTACTTATTCAGGGAAGGCACATTGGAACACCCACCTCTTCAAAGCTCCTCCTAAAAACTGCCAATGTAAGGGCTTGTTTAATATCCCCGAGGAGCGAGTTCCAGAGTCGGGGGGCCACCACGGAGAAGGCACTCTTCTTCATCCCCACCAATCGCGCCTGCGAAGGGGGCGGGAGTGAGAGCAAGGCCTCTCCAGATGATCGGAGAGATCGCCTGGGTTTATAAACAGAAATGTGGCCACGCAGGTAGGCGGGTCCCAAACTGTTCAGGGCTTTATAGTAAGAACCTGCACCTTGAATTAAAAGTTCAGGAAGGGCCAGCCTGAAATTAAAAGCCCATAGCCATGTGATTAGACAGGTTGTTTGTTTTTTGTTTTTTGTTTGTTTGCTTGCTTTGGGTTTGTTTGTTTTTTTTGTTTGTTTGTTTTTTGCTTTGTCTGGACTTTACTTGCTCTGGTGCCACCCAACTCTGGGCCCTTCCAGACAGGTCCTATATCCCGGGATCTGCTCTCAGGTTTTCTGCTTTTGTTGTTTATTTGTTCATGCCAGTAAGGTACTGCTCAAGATCCTGCAAGGAAGACTCCAGCAATACATGGAGCGAGGGTTGCCAGATTTACAGGCTGGGTTTAGAAAAGGCAGAGGAAGGAGAGACCAAATTGCCAACATCCACTGGATAATGGAGAAAGGTGGGGAGTTTCAGGAAAAAACATCTATTTCTGTTGTATTGACTACAACAGGCACCACTACCAAACCCAGCTTGGACAACACAGTACTTTTATTTTATTTCTTCATCACAATATTTTGCATCTGTTTATTGCATTTTCTGTTATTTTATGTATTTATGTATTTTTATTTTATTATTTGCTGTTTGTATTTTATTTTATTTTGTTGTACTGTAATTCTGGGCTTGGCCTCATGTTAAACGCCCTGAGTCGCCTTTGGGGAGACGGTGGCATGGTATAAATAAAGATTATTATTATTATTATTATTATTATTATTATTCTAGAGCCTTTGTGTGGATCATAACAAATTTGGCAAGTTCTTGGTGGAATGGGGATCCCAAGTCACCTTGTCTGTCTCCTGAGGAATCTTATAATGACCAAATAGCAACAGTAAGAACTGACCATGGAACAACAGACTGGTTGAAAGTTTTGGGAAAGGCATACGGCAAGGTTGTATACTCTCACCCAACCTATTCAACTTGTATGCAGAATGCATCATGCAACGTGCGGGGCTTGACAACTCCAAGGCTTGAGTTAAAATTGCTGGATGGAACTTTAACAGCCTTAGATATGCAGATGATACCACTTTGATGGCTAAAAGTGATGAGGAGCTGAGGAGCCTTCTAACGAAGTGAAAGAAGAAGCTGGGTTGCAGTTAAACATTTTTTTAAAACCCAAGATTATGGCAACCGGACTGATCAATAACTGAGGGAGAAAAGGTGGAGGCAGTGACAGACTTTGTATTTCTAGGTGTGAAGATCACTGCAGACACAGACTGCAGCCAGGAAATCAGAAGACGTTTACTTCTTGGGAGGAGTGTCAGATCTGGGAAATCTGAGCTTGGAAGAAGTTCAGGTTTCCAGCCTGCCATGAGGTGGCTGACCTTTGTCCCAGATCTCTGGGACCTTTGCCCTAGTTACTGAAGGACATGCTGAGTCAGTATGGGAGTGATGTAACTTCCAGGTGCCTCCAGGGAAGTGAGGTAACTTCTTATGGACATTGGACAATGATCTCAATATGCTGACTCAGGGGGCCGTGAGGTCACATCCTTTTGGACTATGAGATTTGCTGAATCACCCGGATATGGTGCAACCCTGCCTGGACATTGCATGGGCAAGGGGAGGGGGGTTTAGGTATAAAAGGTGTGTTTGGGTGGCGGACCGGTGCTTTAGCTTTACAAGTATTGTACCTGCAATAAAATCGTGTTGGACCGTGCTTCTATCTACGCGTGATCCTTACCGAAATTGGAGCGTCATTACACTTCTTGGGAGGAGAGCAATGACCAATCTCGATAAAATAGCGAAGAATAAAGACATCACTTGGCAACAAAGATCCTATAGTTAATTCAATGGTATTCCCCATACTTACCTATGGATGTGAGAGGTGGACCATAAGGAAGGCTGAGCGAAGGAATATAGACACTTTTTGTTGGAGGAAAATTCTAAGAGTGCCTTGGACCGCAAGAAGATCAAACCAGTCCATACTCCAGGAAATAATGCTACTGTTCACTGGAGGGAAGGATATTAGAGGCAAAGAGGAAGTTTTCTGCTTTAAAACAGATTATATAATAATAATAATAATACTTTAATATTTGTGAGTCGCCCTCCACCAGAGGTGCTCCGGGCGACTTACATCATTTAAAAACCCTAAAACAACAGTGTACAGCAGTTTAAAACAGATACAAGTCTGAGGAAGGCTCAGACATTCAGAGGTACCGATCAGGCCCCAAACGCTAGGCGGAAGAGCCAGGTCTTTAGGTCTGACCGGAATCTAGTTAGGGTCAGAGTGGCTCTGAGGGCAGGTGGCAATGAGTTCCAGATCCTGGGGGCCGCCACGGAAAAGGCTCTCCGCTGGGTTTCCATCAGCCGAGCCTCTCGCATCCCGGGGATGGTCATGCAATCGCCATTTATGGCACGTGCTGGCCTCACGCTGCGTTGGGCCGTCAGCCGGTCACTCAAGTAGGCTGGCCCAATATTGTGCCGAGCTTTAAAAGTGAGCACCAGGAGTTTGTAGAGCACTCTGAACTCTAAGGGCAGCCAGTGGAGATCTTTTAAGATAGGAGAGATGTGGTCCCTCACTGATGACCCCGAGATGAGTCTGGCCGCTGCGTTGTGGATGAGTTTCAGCCTCTTGGTTGTGGAGAGGGGGAGGCCCACATATAGGGCGTTGCAATAATCAAGACGCGAGACAACGGTGGCATGTACCACGGTTCTCAGCGCCTCAGGTGGTAGGTAGGGGGCCAGCCGTCGGGCCCTACGGAGGTGGAAGAAGGCGCCTTTTGCTGCCGCCTGGATCTGGGCCTCCATCGTTAGTTTTTCGTCCAGGATCACTCCCAGGCTTTTCACTGCCGGGCCGGGAATAAGGGCTCGTCCTCGAAGGGTGGCAGTGATGGGTGAGAGGCGGGTCGGCCAGGCCAGAGGATCTCCGTTTTGGCTGGGTTGATTTTGAGTCTATGCGCTCTGAGCCAGCTCGTCACCGCTCTCAGTCCTTGGCTGAAATTGTCCGGCACCGACGATGACCCTGGGTCAAGCTTCAGGAGCAGCTGTGTATCGTCCGCATATTGGTAGCAGGAGAACCCATAGCTCCTGGCAATACTAGCCAGAGGCTGGACGTAGATGTTGAAGAGGGTGGGAGATAGGATAGCACCCTGGGGACTCACATTCCAATTCGCTTTTCCTAGAGACTTGACCCTGCCACTCGACCCGTTGCGAGCGGCCTCGCAGAGAACGATTCCAGCCAGGTCACAGCCTTGTCACGGATCCCAGAGGCAGCCAGGCGGTCGAGGAGCAAGTCGTGATCAACGGTGTCAAAAGCCGCGGTTAGGTCCAGGAGGACTAGGACTGCCGAGCCTCCAAGGTCCAGTTTACGGCGGATGTCGTCAGTGATCGCTACGAGGACGGATTCCACTCCGTGACCTGCGCGGAAACCCGACTGAGACGGGTCTAGGCCCCGGTTGATCCAGGAAGTCCCGTAATGGCTTTCTACCGCTCGCTCTAAGAGCTTACCCAGAAAGGGTAGGTTGGCAACCGGGCGGTAGCTTGCTGGGTCATCCGGGTCGAGGTTCGTCTTTTTCAAGAGGGGGCTGACTCTGGCCTCTTTCAGGGAGTTCGGAAAGGTGCCTGTCTCTAGGGAGAGATTTACCAAGTCCCTCAGAGCGCCCGATATGATGTCAATATTGGACTTAATTAGGTGTGATGGGCAGGGGTCCGTTGGGCAGGTCGTCGCTCTTGCCCCGGTCACCAGCCTTCTCACCTCCTCCGTTGTTAGTGGGCTGAATTCTGAGAGACGGTGTTCATTTGTCCGGGTGGGGTACTGGGACCTCGTGTCCCCTCCTCGGGAAACAACGGCAAGTCAAGTCGAAGTGCCGCGATTTTTCCGAGGAAGTACTCCTGGAGGTCATCTGCGGTTATCGCCGAGTTGTTGGATTCACTCTGTGGGGACGTGAGGAGACTCCGGACTACCTTAAAGATCTGTGCCGTATGGGAACCCGCGGCTGAGATCTGGGCCGCATTATAGGATCTCTTGGCCTTTTGATCTCGTGTTCGTATAGCCTGTGTTGTTCTCGGTAGGCTGCTCTGGTTTCTTCACTAGGCTTTCGTCGCCAGGTGCTCTCGAGTTGCTTCCTTCGATGTTTTATCTGCTTTAGGTGTGTTGTGAACCATGGAGAGCAGGTTTTCCTGGGGCGGAAGGGGCGCCTAGGAGCTATCTGATCAATGGCCCTTGAGAGAACACTGTTCCATCTGGCGACTAGATCTGATAGTGATCCTCCGGGGACCTCCAGGGTTCCAGCGCCGCAGCGAATGCCCTCGGGGTCATCGTGCTCTTTTGGCGGGCTAATACAGACCTTGGCTCTGATCTTACCGTGAGGGGATGTTGGTATCTACCCTCACCGTCAGGTGGTCCGACCAAGGCACTGCTCTGGAATCGCGATGATTTGTGGCGAGACCCTGGCTGAAGATCAGGTCCAGTGCATGGCCCGCTTGGTGAGTGGGGCCGGTATCTGTCCTGGAGAGGTCGAGGCGTCCATGTGCATGAGAAATTCTCGTGCATTGGGGGTGGGAGGATTGTGTCGGGTGGATGTTGAAGTCCCCAGTATGAGGAACCGGGGAACCTCAGGGCCCAGTCCGCAATCAGATCCTGTAAGGCAGATGTGGCCTCTTTATGGGCCCCGGGGCCCGGTAAACCACCAGGATCCCCGTCTTTCCCTCCTCTCCAAGGGTTGCTCCCAGGCATTCTATGCCGGTCATCTCCGGTGTTTGGAGGACAGAAGTGGCAACAGCGTCCCTTACGACCAGTCCTACTCCCCCACCCCGACCTATAGATCTTGGTCGATGGAAGGCTCGAAAGCCTGGGGGGGGCTATCTCCTGGAGGAGGACACAGTCACCGTCCTGGGTCCATGTCTCTGTGATGCATATAACATCTGCGTCCTGTTCTGCGATAAAATCTCGCAGGGTGGCCAGCTTATTGCAGATCGACCTCGCGTTGAGGAGCAGAAGTGAGGACCAGGGTGCGGCAGGTGTTTGTTGACGGGCGTGGCAGGTAATGGGGCGCAGCCAGGTCGAAGAGGAACTGCGGCTCTGTTTGGTGGAGGGTGGGTTGCTGGACCTTGCCCTCCTCTGCCCACCAATTACTGGGATGGGAGAGGAGGGCAAGGTCCAGCAATTATATGAGTCCACACTGCCAGATAGTCTGGGATAGTCGGTTCCTGTGAGCCGCCGCGAGCCTCAGGGAGCCGGCGGCATAGAAACCCGAATAATAAATAAATAAAAATAAATAAACGGAAAACCTGGGATCAGATCCTGGGATATAGGGCCTGTCTGGACTGGCCCTCAAGGTCAGGGCCATAGTAAAAAAAAAAAAAGCAAATCATGAAGAGTAGTTTCATAACACAAAATAATTTAAATATTATAGTAAATTCTATATTTTTAGAGACTTAATGAAATCAATTTTCTGGTCTCCTTCATGGGGGGCTTGAACCCCATGTCCTGCTTTAGGCTTTTCCTGCCAGTTATGGGTGGGCCAACTTGGGACCCTTCCAGAATATCAAGGCAGAAAACCTCACAATGTCTGCTTTAAACTGGGTTATCTGAAACCACACCTAGGCAATGTGGGATATTCCACCTTGATATTCTGGGATATAAGACTGTGTGGAAGGGCCCCTGGTTGCTTCCACTATATCAGCTATTGCTGCATTTAATGACTGTGAATAAATCGTCAAAAAGTGCAGTGATCGTAATTCAAAGTGTCATTGTAACTGGGCCATAATAGTAGCTCTGAGCAGAGCACATGCACTTTAGAAGGTTTTTTTAAAAAGCCAATTACAATAGAGTTTTGGCCTTGTCGGTATACGGATACAGTATGTGTAAGCAAAGCTTAGCCAAAATGTGTTTGTGGTTATATTTAGTTGGCTTTTGCCTCGGTCTGCTGGCATAAACATCATTTTACCTTTCCTCTTTTCTCTTCCACCTAAGTGGAATAAGTCCTTTTGTACTTTGAATCCAGGGTACTATTCCATTATTCTGGTGGAGGCCAAAAGGGGCCTATATAGAGAAAGCTAGTCCATTTTAGAAGTGGGGGGAGTTGAAGGTGGGAAATAATTTTATTCCCCCTCTTTACTTCCCATTTCATAAATGAGGGTTGTTTCCATGATGGGGGGAATAACAGGAAAACAGAGGAAAATGGTTTTACTCCTTCAAACACCCTCCCCTCCTAAAATGGACCGTCCTTCTCTTTCTAGCACCCCCTTTTGGCCTCCACCAGAATAATGGAATAGTACCCTGAATGCAAAGTCTAAAAAGCACTTATTCCACTTAGATGGAAGAGGAGAGAGGAAAAGTAAAATCATATACCAAAAAAAGGGAAACTGGGAGGAAAAAGAAACTGGGACATTTTAAATGCAGCTGAAAAAGTGGAACAACAGGTGATGAATTGGGACTGTCCAACTGCCAAATCAGGGCAGTTGGAAGGTAGGTGGAGGAATGTGCAGTGTTCCCTCACTTATCGCGGGTGTTACATTCCAGGACCACCAGCAAAAAGTGAAAATCTGCGAAGTATGGACAATATATTTATTTTAATATGTATACATTATTTTAGTAGTTATACACTGTTTTGAGTCTTTATAAACCCCCACACACTAATACACTACATAATCCTTTTCCTTTACCTTATAAACAAAATCCTTCAGTCATTTTAGTTGAGCAGCAACTTTTAGAAAGCGCTCCACTTCCATTGGGCTTATATAAGAAGCGTTCACGCGTGCATGCACAATCTAGCCATCGTGCTTCCTTAGCTGCCTCTGTTGTGAGTCCACCCACTAAATGCCTTTGGAGACACTTCTGGGACTGCGGTAGCACTGTAGACCACACTTCATGACCAGGAGGCCTTCCTCGCTGCAACCGGCCCGGTCTACACAACAGCCTCCCTTTCTGAGGCCCACTGGCCTTAGAAAGAAAAAGCCGTGAAACAGCAAGTCCACAAAAAGTGAACCTTCGATAATTTGAATTGGAACTTCTTCAAAATATTATTCAAGGAATTAGATACAGGATTTCAATTTCAGAATGCGTTAGATGCAATATATCAGAAACAGAAAGCAAAGATCTGGATAAATGGGACGGCAACAGAAGAATTTAAGATAGAAAAAGGAACTAGGCAAGGATGCCCACTATCCCCATTGATCTTCGTGTTTGCTTTGGAGATTCTCCTGAGAAAGATCAGAGGCCAAGAAGAATTAAAAGGTTTGAAAATAGACAAAGAAACATATAAAATAAGAGCCTTTGCAGACGATGTGATTTGCATCGTAGAAGATCCTAAAAAAAGAATATCCTGAAATGGTTGGACATAATTGAAGAGTACGGAGAAGTAGCAGGATTTAAATTGAACAAGAAGAAGACAAAAATCTTAACAAAAAACATTTCGAAACAGGACCAGTCAGTTTTGCAAGAAGTAACAGGAATAGAAATTACTCCGAAGATAAAATACTTGGGAATCTGGTTGACAGCAAGGAATCTACAACTATTAAAAAACCACTATCTGAAACAATGGGACAAGGTGAAAGATGAACTAGGAAAATGGAAGAATATGAATCTCTCATTATTAGGGAGAATTGCAGCTATTAAAATGAACTTATTACCAAAAATGCTTTATTTATTCCAGAATTTGCCGATAATAAGGAATATGGACTTATTCAAAAAATGGAAAAAAGACATAATGAACTTTGTATGGAACGGCAAGAAACCACGAATCAACTATAATGTAATGACTATGCAGAAAGAGAAGGGGGGCTTTGCCCTCCCGGATCTAAAGCTATACTACGAGGCCTGTGCACTATCATGGGTGAAAGATTGGACTCTGTTAAATAGAACAAAGATTTTAACACTAGAAGGATTTGATCTACGTAAAGGATGGCACTCTTACCTATGGTATGGAGGAATACAAAAGGAAAAAAAATTGGAAACCACTTCATTCGATCTTCCTTAATAAAAATATGGAATAAATACAAAAACCATTTTTATGACAAGACACCAACATGGCTTTCACCTTTGGAGGCGAACCAAAGACGACTGTTGGGCTGGACCGAGTGGCCTAAGTATAAAGATATTATACAAAAAAAAGGAAATTCTTTTGAAATGAAAACACAAGATGAAATTACGAGGAGATTCAATAATGTAAGATGGCTCCATTACTTTCAACTAAGAGAACAATTTAATATTGATAGGGCCAAAGGATTCAGTGATACCGACGGACCTTGGGATAAGATAATGAAGACACATAAGAAAATAATATCAAAAGTCTACATTGTTCTACTGAACTGGGCAACGGAAACAGATGTAATTAAAAACTCAATGGTTAAGTGGGCACAGAATATTGGGAGACCAATCCAACTCAAAGAGTGGGAAAAGATCTGGTCTAAACAGTTGAAAATAACATATGCAACAGATTTAAAGGAAAACTGGCTTAAAATGCTACACCGTTGGTATATAACCCCTAAGAAGTTAAGTATAATGTATAAAAATGTCGGCAATAATTGTTGGAAATGTAAGAACCAGGAGGGAACATTTTTTCACATGTGGTGGACATGTCCAAAAGTAAAAGAATTTTGGCAAATGATACATGAGGAATGTAAGAAAATACTCCAAGTAGAATTTAAAATGAGACCGGAATTGTATCTAATAGGGGTTATAGAACAGGAAATATTTCCAAATGAAAATGTGGAGAAACTCTTTGTGTTCCTCTCAACTGCTGCAAGAATGACATTTGCTAAATTTTGGAAACAAAACCTCCTCCCCACAAAAGAGCAATGGCTAACTAAAATTATGGAGATAAAAGATATGGATGAATTAACTTATTGGCTAAGACAAAATCATGGTAAAGGTGTTAGAAGGACAGATTGGGCCGTGATGGAAAAATATCGACAAGAAATATAAATAAAGAAAGGAACGCTGTCGGTGATTAATAGTTAAGAAGAGCAACGGGGCTGTCTCATGCTCGAGAAAGAAGATCTAGATGAAATTGTATGATTAGTGCAGAATGAGAATGGAAGTCAACATAACCTATTGTACTCTTACCCCTTTCCCCCTTTTCCCATTCCTTTCCCTCCTGTTGTGATCATGTAAGTCTTATAAATGTAAAAATATGTCAATAAAAATTAATTTTTTAAAAAAAGTGAACCGCAAAATAGCAAGGGATTACTGTAGCCATATTAAAGAACCCCAGTGATTGATTGCAAAGATTATTTTCCCCCAATTCCTTCCATGTTTTCAATGTGTTATCATGGTAGAACAGACTCTTTCTACTGGGCCTGGGCAATC
>JARBWK010002845.1:0-13907 GCA_030556195.1 Anolis apletophallus | reverse complement strand
CAGGCTTTTCCAATCTATCAAAACAGTGTTGTCACTGAATGTCTCATTGGCTGGTTTTTTCCCCAGTACAGTGCAGTGACATCATGATGAAATGGCAACATAGGCCTTAAAAAGACTGCTAAAAAAAACTTTGAAAACAAGTCAACAAAAGTTTAAAAAGGGGGAAAAAGGGTTGAACCACTGAAGAAAAAGTTACAGGACAATTTTAAAAAAAAGGACTATATTGCAAAAGGGAAGCAAACTGGCAAAAAAGCAAGACTGTCATTTTTTTGGTGATGGTCCCTATTTATTTATTTATTTATTTATTTATAAATTCGATTTGGAAAGACCGCTCTCTCCTGGAGCCCAGGCGGTTTACAGCATAAAATCAATAAAACATCAATAAACAGATAAGGGGCGTCCCCCCAAAAAACCCCCCTCCCCACAAATATCCCGGCAAAAAATAATACACAGGGGTACATGGCGGGGCCGGTTTTTTGGCAGCTAAAAACAAAAGGGAGGCATCATTTGGGCCCCCAAAAATCCCCTTTTGGCCAATTTTTCCCCCAAAAATTTTTGGGGGAAAAGGCCCCCCCCCGTAGTGCTCGTTTCCCCCGGCAGAAAAATTGCGGGGGGTCGGGCCCCCTTAAATGCTCTCTGCCGGGTGCTCGACAGCCTACAGATCTTTAATGGGGACCTCTATTAGATTAAGCCCCTCTGGCGCAGTGATCTTCGGGGTTTTGTATGGGGAAAGGCCCTCCCTAAAGTACACGGCCCCAAACCATATAAGGCCTTGAAAGTTAGAACTAACACCAAAAAGGGCCCCGGAATTCGATGGGAAGCCAGTGAAAATTGCCGGGAGGGGGAAAAATTTCCCCCGCAGATTTTGGGGGCCCCCCGCAGCGGGCGCACTGCTGCGTTCTCACCAGCTTTTTTCCGGGATCCCCCGGGGGGGTGACCAATTGGGCGCATTACAGTAATCAAGCCTCGAGATGACCGTGGCGGATCATTTTTGGGGTCGCAGCGGGAGGGAAAAGGGGGCGTTTGCCTGCCGCAGATGGTAGAGCGCTGTCTTGCAAGCACAGGCAATCTGGCTTCCATCGACAGTTGGGTTTTAGCTGGACCCCCAAGGTTTTTAAACCCCTGGGGCTGTGGGCAAAGTCCACACCATAAAAGGGGGGGAAAACTGGGTCTCCCCCCCCCGGGGGGGCCCCCAGCCACAAGATCCCCCGTCTTCGTGGGTTCACCTTCAACTTACTGGCTGCAGCCACCCCCTTTTGACTTCTAGGCAGAGATGGAAATTTTTTGGGTACAGATTCCACCCCAGGGTCCATCCTCAGAATAAAACTGGGGGGTCATCGGGTACTGGTGACATTCCAGCCCAAAACTCCTTCCCAAATTTGGGGGGGAGTGGTGCATGTAGATGTTAAATAACAGGGGGGGAAAAAGGGCCCCCCCGGGGGGCCCCCCCCAAAAAGGGACCCCCCGGAGGCCACCCCCCCCCCACTTCCCCCTTTTCAGGGGGTTTTTTGGGGGAAGGAGGACCGCCAGTTGGGGGCTGTCCCCTCCCCCCCGCCACCGCCGGGGGTTTTGTAAAAAAGGGGGTTCGACAGTATAAAAAACTGCCGTGGGGGCCAAAAACCCCCGAGCAGCGCCCGATCCGCCCCCCACCCCAAAATGGCGCAGTAGGTCTGTGATGGAGACCGGGGGGGGGCTCTGTCCCGGCCTGGGGGGGCCCCGGACTGGAAGGGTCAAGCCGGGTTGCATCATCCAGGAATGTCTGCAGCTGGCCCATTGCTGCTCTCTCAATTACCTTGCCCAGGTACGATAAATTGGACACTGGGGGGGTGGTGGAGGGCAGGGGGAAAAAACCCCCGGGCCTTAAATGGACTAACCCCGCCCCCCTTTTCTCCTCGGGAAAAAACTCCTTGCCCCAAAAGGGGGCGTTGACTATATTCAACAGGGGGCCTCATAACCCCCCCCCGAAAGGGTCGAATCAGCGGGGGGGGGGGGCCCCGGGGGGAGCAGGTGGTTGGTGAAGGCTGGGGCAATCTTGTCACCCCCCTGCGTCAGTGGCGAACCGGTGAAAGGTGGCCCCGGGGGAGGGGGCCAGTCTCAAAACTCCTGTACTGTATCAACCGTGGCGGGGGGGTCCCCGGGGGGGCGCAATCTTGTTTTCCCCCAAATGATTCGGGAAAAACCCCCCGGGAAAGGGGGGCCCCATCATCATTTTTGGGGGGGGAGGGACCATCTCCCCCTCCCCAATTATCCAAAAAATTTTGGGGCCCGGGGGTGAATCTGCAGGCGCTATAAAAAGGGGGCATAATGAGGGAACCCCCCCCTTTTACCCCTCAAAAAACCTCACAAAAAGGTTTTTAAAAGGGGTGATTAGAAGGCCCGTCCCGGAGCTTCCCCCCCACATTTTTGGGGTCCCCCCCTTTTCTCCCTTCATGGTTTTTAAGATTTTTTTGGGGAGCCGGAAAAAAAACCCCGGGGGGGTTTTTGGGGGGGGCCAAAAGGGGCAATCTGTGGGGGCCGTGGATAACTTACAGTTCAGGGGGGCCCAGCTCCTCGAGAAAGGGTGTGACAGGCCCCCAAAACCCTCAGGGCATTCGGGGGAAACCCGGTTTTTGGGTTTCCCTAAGCCCCCTTGGGCGGGAAAATTTGGGTTCGGCACCCTTGCCGGGGGGGTTGGCGTCTAAAACCGGACTCTTAGAGCACAGTGATCCGACCATGGCACCTGGTTACAGAGGTGCGGACTTTTAAAACCTGCAAAAAGATCAGATCGAGGTGTCAGCCCGATTTTGGGGGCCCCAGTTTAAGAGGGGGGGCCCAGTGCCGCCATTTTTTGACCCCAAGGTCCCCCCCTGCAGATGGAAGGGGGGCTGTGTCAGCGTGGACATTGAAGTCCCCAGAACTATAAGTCTGGGAACCTCAATGCCCACTCAGCCACAGTCTCAGCAGCGGGGAGAGACCCCCTCGCTGGTGCGCTAGGTGTTTTGGGTACCCAGCAAAAAGGCTCCCCCCGGGGCTCCCCATCAGGCCGACACTTTAAACCCCCTCTGTTTCCAGTGCGGGGGCCCCAAGATGTAACAGGTCACGGGAGAGGATAGCCACTCCCCCCCCCTCCCTTTTCCCATTCCCCGGGGAGGGAAAAAATAAAACGGGGGAAAAATAGCTCGTGCAGGCGGGGGTTTTATTTGCCATCGTTGAATCCGGGGTTTTTTTTTGGGCAAGTCCACTCGCTGCTCTAAAAAAAAACCTTGGGGGAAACAGTTTTTTTCCCCAACAGACCCGGCTTTCACCAGAGGAGGGGGGAGGGGGGCCTGTCCCCGGGGTTTTCGGGGTGGGGGGGGAGGTCAGAGGTGGGGAGGGCTCACAGCACCGCGACCTCCCCCCGGGCCCGCCCAAAGCCCGTTTTTTCCCCCCCCCAGAGATCACTGCAATGGGGGCTTCTACGGTCAGTGAAGGTCTTGGGGGCTTAATTTAAAACCCCCAAAAGGGGGATCGGGGGGGCCCAAAAAACCACTGGAGTTTTGGGGACATGGGACGTGGTTGATTTAGCCCCCATTTCCTCGGGCCCAAAAAAGGGCCCCCCCCAAATCCATGCACATCTCAGCCGTCTGCCTTTTCCTGGGGTTTAAAAGAGTCCTTCATAATTTAGGGGGGGAAAACCATCATCATAGGCTATACCACAGCCAAAAATTTATTGTCTTTCAAGTGTAGGGGGCTTGGGTGGGTTCGTGGGGGGCTGAGAAACCTATTCTTGATCTGATATTCTTTTCCCCGACACATCGATTTCCAAAGGGGAAAGGGAGCCCCCCCCAGTTGATCCCCTTCCTCTTGAAAAATTTTTTTTTTTCACCCCCCCCTTCTCCCCCGAATTCCAAAGTACTGGGTAAAAGCTGACCTCCCCCTTAAAAATCCAAAAGGGGGGGCTTCCCCCCTTTTTTGGGGTCTATGTCACAGGATTTAAGACTGGCATTAAGCCCATCTTTAAAATCTCTTTTTTCCCCCCACAACACAATACATATTTTCTATTTTTTAATGTTCCCCCCACCTACCCCTTTTGCAATGGGGGGGTTCAACAGCATGTTACTGAAATAGTGTCAAAAGATGGAATTCTGCCCTCCCATTCCTCCTTCTTTTCCCCAAATGTTTTCCTTGGATTTACAATATTTTTTTGGGTTTTTAAACCATGGAAAAATTTAAAAATTTTTAAAAAATAATTTAAAAATTTTTGATCAACAGACATGTGGGAAAACATCACAAAGGGGGGGTGGAAGAATAGTATCGATACAGATTGATGAATAATATTTGGGGGCTTTGCTGGTATGTTTGCTGCCCTCGGGTTTATGTAACTGTGGAATATGCATAACTAAAATGCTCCCCCGCTTTTTATAGCTAATTATTTCTGATGGATACTATGAATGCTTTTTCTAGATGGATGGCTTCACTCTATTTGTCACTGGTCTTTTTTCCGCAAGTTAAAAATGAATTTGCAATTATAAGTCTAAAAATTTATTTAGATGTTCATCCTCTGGCTCCACCCCCCCCCCCCGGCATGAAAAAAGGGGTGTGTGCAGAAGATGCTTTTCGGATGAATAGCAATATGAAAATATTCACAGTCACTTTGCATTTAAGGCTAACTTGCCCCGGGGTTAAAACTGGACCCCCCCGTGTGGAAATTTGCCCGTGGGGCTAAATCCAGGTACATACTGACCTAAATGATCAGTTATAAGCCCTCAAAGAGAACATTGTAAAAAAATCTGTTTATAATAATCCCCACAAATGTTGATCCTGGAAATATACATCACAAACCTTAAAAACCCCTTTTTTCTGACTCAAATGCTGTTTTGGGGTTAGAGCTGTTAGTACTTTTTGGGGGATTACATGATTATTTTAAGGAAACTTTTTTTGGGAAAATTAATAAAAAGCCCCGGTCTCGTTTCATTCATTTTTTTTAAAATTAAAAAAGGGGTTTTGAAAAAAGTTTTTTATTTAATAAACCCTCAATGATAAGACCAAGTGCTCTAAAAAGGTTTTTCTTTGTGGGGGGGAAAGGGAAAAACTGTTCAACTTAAAAGCCAACTAAAGGATGTAGTAATTTTTTTAAATTTTTTCTTTTTTTTTTTAAACACTGTAATGTTTTTAATTTTTTAAAGGGGTGTAGATATAAATATAGATATCAGGGAAACTACTTAGAAATTTTATTACATCAACCAGAAAAAACTATTACAGAAACATAAAAAAAAAACAAGATTTACCTCTCTGGCCATGAGTAGGTCTTTCTGCTATATAAAATTCCAGAAACTACACCCAAATTTTTAAAAGGGCAATGCATGTCCAAAAATTGTCACAAAATTATTAAAAAATTTCCCCCAAAACCCGGGCCTGTCCATGTGTTTCCCCGTGCTGCCGGGGCCCCTCATCCCCATGGTAATTCAACATCCTGCATTTTTTCCCCCCAGTTGATCGGGGCTCCTTTCCCCCCAAAAATGACATCACCTCAGGGAAACTTGGGTAAAGGGGGGCAGAAGCATAAAGGACACTGTCCGCCAACGGGGGCCCCCACCCATATTCCTTTTGAACAATGGGGTGTGGCCCCACCCCCGGGGCGGGTTTTTTTTTGTTCCCAAAAAGGACCATCCCCGATCGCGTTTTTTGATATGGACACTGCTTGGCGGGCTCAGGGGGGGCCCCCCCCCCTTTTGGGCTGCCAGCCCCCTTTTCCCGGCCTTTGTACGGACGGGGCCAAATGGTAACCCTCGGAAGGGGGGGCCCCCGGGGCAGGGGGGGCCAGGGGGGGGAGTTTGAAAACTGTTTCGCGGGCTTTTTTTAGTCTATTTTTTGCCTAGCCGGGAAAAAAAGGGGAACCCCCAAAAAAAGACCCTATCCAAAAAGCTTGGGGGGGAGTCTGCTTTTGGCCCCCTTTCCCCGGAGCATTAAAAAAAGATAGATCCCCAAACCCCTACGGCCAAAAAACCCCCGGGCCAAAAACCCAAAACCTTGGGGGAGATGTCAGCAAGGGCCCTTTGGGCCGGCCCTCTGGGAATCCGGGGAAGAGGAGGCTGAGGGGGGGGGAAAGGGGGGGCGGACCGGGGGGGGCCCGGGGGAGAGCCGCAGGGGGGCCCCCGGGATGGATGGTGGGGGAGAACCAAAGGGGGCCCCCGGCCCCGGGGGGGGGATCGGATTGTGAAGGGAAAGCACCCAACACCGACATGTTGCGGATAAATACAGATGTTCCAGATGGCGAGGATGCAGAAGATGCAGCGCTGGACCCCGATAAGGGGGCCGGGGGGGGGGGGCCGGGGGGCCCCTGGGCCACCCCCCAGGAAGGGGAGTGGGGGTGGGGGCCGGGCGGGGAGGCCCCCGGGAGTGAGGTTCCGGGGGAGTTTACCCACCCAGGGGGCCCCCTTTACACCCCACCTGGGAGGTGACCAGAGCCAAGAGATGATGGGACCCGAAAAACCTAAAGGTAAAGTTCGGGGGACCCCCCCAAAAAGTCTTTTTTATCACCAACGCCAAAATTACATGTTGGACTATGGGGATCGCCTCTCGGGGGCCAAGGTGCGGGCTGTGGGGGCCCAAAAATGAAGGGGGCCGGCCGATTGGGTGTTATTCGGACCCCCGCCGCACTGGGGGGGCGACACCCCCAGGGGCCCCGGGGCCCCCTTTTTGGGGGGGCCCCGGCCCGGGGAAGGCCCAAAAGGGCCCCAAAATGGGGGGGGATTTACCAAGGCCAGAGGGTCCCGTCTTGGAATCGCTTTGTTTTCCCGGGCCCCGGGGGAAAAATCCGAGGCTGGTCAGAATCCACCATTCAGGGCCAAGGCAGGGGCCCAAGGCGGGGCTTTTTTGGGGGGGCGTGCCGGGGGAAAACCCAGACCCGGGGGGATTGGATGGGCCCCGGGGAGGGGAGGGGGTGTGATATGGAGCAGATCCCCCGGGCCACCGAGGGGCGGGGGGGCCCAGGATGGGCGCAGGCCCTCCCGGGGGGTGGGGGGCCCCCCCGACGACCCCCCCCGGGCCCCGGCGCCCCCCGGGGGGAGCCAGGAAAGGGAAAAAGGGGGCCCCCCCTTTCGGCGGCAAAGGGGGCCCCCGGGGCGGAATGCCGAAAAAAACCCCCCCCCCCAAGGCGGGGGGGGGGGGAGGTAAAAGGAAAAACCCCGGAAAACCCCGGGCCCCAGGCAAGGCAAACGGCGGGGCGGGGGGCCCGGCCCCCCCCCTACGGGAGGCTGGGGGCCCCGAGCTGGGCGGGGGGGGCGACCTAGTGGATGGGGGGGGAACGAAGGGGTCTGGGGCCCCGCGGCAGATCCAGCCCCCGGGCGGTAAGGGCAGATCCCCCGGGTTTCGGCACATAAAGCTGGACATTCAGGTGGGCCCGGGGCCCCGCCAACCCAAAGACTACAGCCCGATAGATAAACGGGGGCACCAGGTCTTTTCCCGGTTAAAAAAGCATCTGGGGATAAACCCCCAAACCCCCGATGGGCAGATTTATTCTCCCAGCAGATGGGCCCCGGGGCCCAATGGGAAGCCAGCCACCCACAAAACCAGGAAAATGAGAGTCCAGATGGGGACCCACCGGGGGCCCAAAAAATTCGTCTGCGATGGCACACCCCCCCCATCATTAAAAGGGCCCTTTTCGGGAGCCCCCAAATCAATTGGGAGGGGGGCCCCCTGCATTTCCCAGGGGGGGGGCCTGGGCAAGGCTAGTGACCTTGGGGGGGGGGAAAGGGCCGACCCAGGGGGGGGCAGGGGGGAAAGACAGGGGGAGCCAACCACGACCCCCCGCGGGGTATGGAGACTTGGAGGGGTCTTTAGCGGGGGGGAAAAGGGCCCCCAGCTCCCCCCCCACGGAATCCGATTGGCAATCAAAATCAAAAGGGCCCCGGCTGCCCACCCCAAAGCTATCGCCCTGTGTGAACCAAAAAAAAAGCTCAAAGGGATTTTTTTGGGAAAAAAATTTTGGAAAAGAGGGTTTTTAAATCAAACCCCCCAATGGCAGCCCCGTCCTTTCGGGCCCCGGGGGAGGCTCGCTGGGGTATGTGGCCCCCCCGGGGGCCCAAGGGTTTTTTCCTCCCCCCTTCCTTGCCCCTGATGTCCATTTTGGCCCAGCGGGGGGCCGGATCTTCCCCAACTGGCCCCCCCGGGGGTTTTCGGATAAGAGGAGGGCAAAGTTGCGGGAAGACCGATTCAACTGCCACCTGGGCAGTCAGTTCGGTCCCCCTTTTTCGGAAAAAAAGGGGCCCCCCCAAGGGGTTTTTCCAGCAATTCATCAAAATCTTCGGGGGACCTACTGTCCCGGGGTTCTAGATATTTGGGCACGTTTTGATATCTCCAAATCAGGGGCCCGGGCATGGGAATGACCGGGGGGGTCTGGGGCCCCGGGAAAACCCCCCCCTTTTTGTAAAATTACCCAAAAGTGTGAGTTCACTGACAAGAACGGGACTATGGGGGGTCCCCGATCCCCCCGGGGGCCCGACCAGGGAACCCCAAAGGGGTAAAAATTTGGGCCCGGGGGGCCCAAAACCGGGGGGAGCTAAAAAATTTTGGGGGGTTCGTAATTCTATAGGCAGTTCACCCAAAAAATTTCAAAAAGGGCTCCCCCGGGCTGAACTTTTAAAAAAACCCAAAGGGGTTGGGGGAAAAAAAAGCCAAGCCCCCGGGGCAAAATCAACGGGCCCCAATGCCAGGAGGCCTTTGAGGCCTAAAACGAAGCTTCCCCCGGCCAGCCGCTGCCCAACCCCCCGCCCGCGGCCGTTCACGGGCAGCCCCCTGGGGGGGGCCCAGGGGGGGCCTCCGGGGGGCGGGGGGAGGGGGACCCTGGGGCCCCCGGGATATTTTAAAAAAAATTTACGCCGCGGAGGCGGGCATTTTGGGGGAAAAAAAGTCTTTTGCGGGGGGGGCGCTGAGCCACGGGGAACACTTCCTGGAAGGACCGCCTGCCCCCAAGTGTGGAGGACCACAAAAACCCGGGCCCCCCAAAAACCCCCCGAGACTAAACGCCAACAGCTGGTGGGGGGCATTCTTCAGCGCTTAACTTCCAGCCAAGTACCTGCGGGCCAAAAGGTTTGGGGCCCACACGTTTTTCCTGCCTGAGGCCGACTACCGGCCCCCGAAAAAATGGGGCCGTGTTCCCCCAAAAATCATTTGGGGCCCCTGGTGGCCCCCCCCCGGGGGCAGAAAAGGGCCCCCAAAAAACCACGGTCCTGGGACCCCAGCTGTGGCTTGGAAACATGGGGAGGCCTGGCTTGGGGGCCCCCGGGGGCTTCGGAGGCAAAACATATGGTACTAAAAAACAAGTTCTTTCCCCCCCGGAGGGGCCCCCGGCCCCAGCTCAAGCCCACGATTCCCCCTTGCCCGGGGCCCCGGGGCCCCACTAAAACTCTAAAGCTACGGGCCCCGGGAATTCTGGTGGCCCCGAGAAAAAACACTGGGGACTAAAAATGGAAGTCAAATTGCGCCAAACAACCCCAAAAGGGGGGCCCCCCGGCGGGCTGCTGAAACCCGTACCCCACCCCGGGGGCCCGGGGAAAAAAGCAAGGGAACCGTTTGACCTGCCCCCCCGCGGGGGAAAACCCCCACCATAGGGGCCGGGGGTGGACCTGTTCTAAAAAGGGGTCCCCGTCCCGCTCCCGGGCTGCCCACGGCCCGGATTTGGGGTGCCCTTGCCCCCCTCGCTTCCCCCTCCCGGCTGCCCCGGTGCGTGGGGGCAGAGGCCCCCCGTTCACGCGGGGTTTTGGGGCGTTCTGGCGGGGTTTTGGGGCCCCCGCGGGCCCCGGGACCTTCCACCCGGGGACGGATGGCCCCCGGAAAGGGGGCAACGCACCCAAAAACAGTCCCCCCGCTGTTCCGCCTACCAGAAAAGACAGGGGGCCCCAAGCTGCGGGGGCGTGGCCGAATACAGCTCCAAAAGCCCGAGAAACCGACGGGGGCCCGCCCAGCATTTGGGGGGCCCCTGACTTTCCGCCCTTCCCCCCCGGTGGCCCCCGACAGCCCCCAGACCGGCTGGGTGGGGACCCAAAAGGGTTGCGGGGGGCCCGGCCCGGGCCCCCCCTCGGCCCCGGCGGGCCCCGGGGCCAAATTTCCCGCTGAAAAGAGGGGCCCCAGCCAACGTGCGGGGGGGAGACCCCGTGTTCCTCTCCACCAAGAACCTGAAGTCGACTCACCCCCCCCAAGGGTTTGGGGGGAAAAAATTTGTGGGGGCCCCCCAGCGTGGTAAAAAAAATTGCCCCCCCAAAGCGGCGGGGGCCTGCAACCTGGCGCGGGGGCCCCCCCTTTTTCCCAATTTGTTATTGGGTTTCCGACCGGAGGGGTTTCCCCTGGGGAAGGGGCCCGGTGCCTTTATGGGGGGGGCCCCCACCCACTTTGAGATTAAAGACATTTTGGACTCTCGGGCCCAAGGGGCCCCAGTTAAAGTTAAATGGACCCAAGGATTACCCCTAGGGGGTTTGGGGGGCCCCCCCGTTAGCCCCCCCAGACTAGTTAAGGCTTTTCATGCCGTTTCCCGGGGCAACCCGGGGGCCCCGATCCCCCTCTCTTTCTTTTTTCCCCTTTTAGGTCACCGTTTTTGCGGGCGTATTCAGCCCCGGGTGGTTTTTTTTTCCAAAACGGACCATCCCCTTCGCCTTTTTATAGGGGCCCACTGCTTGGGGGTCAGGCCAGGCCCAGCCCTTTGAGGGGAGTACCTTCCTGGCCTTTGATATGGGGGCGGGCCCAAAAAGGTCAAGCCTGGGAAAGGGGAGGGGGCCCAGCAGGGGGGGCCAGGGGGGGAGTTTGAGAGACTTTTGGGGGGCTTTTTGTCTATCTTTCCTAGCCTGGAGAAAGGGCCCCCAAAAAAAGACACCCCTTTACCCAGTTTGGGGAGTGAGTCCTTTTTGGCCCCCCTTTTTCCGGGGGGCATTACAGGGGAAGCCACACGGAAACCCTTTTCTATGTATGATCACCTGGTGGAAAGGGGGGGACAGAGCACCAGGTTTTCCTCGTGCCCCCCCCCAACACCATGTGGCCCCCGGATCAGAATGCGGGGCCTCGTAAATGGGGGTCCTTAAGACTTTTAAAAGGGTCTTTTTGTCATATTTCAGTAGACTCTGCAGAGAAATGAAAGGAAATGTAGTTTTTAAAAACCCCCTTGCAAATTTTGATTTTTTCCCAAAAAATGTTTGACTTTTTTACCTATTTTTTTACCTTTTATGGGGGGGCACAAAAAATAAAAGGGGGGAAAAAAAAAACTACATTTTTAATGGCTGGCGGGAAAAAAGGCTTAAAAAAAATCCGGGGAAAAAGGGGTTTCCCCGTGAGTGGAAAGGTTTAAGGCGGCATGAATTAGGCAATCTTGGGCTGGCCACTAATTCGTTCAAATTTTTCCACACAGAGTAGTTGTGCCAAGGGTGAGAGGGGGGAGAGCCATGTATGCCACGAGTGTTTTGGGCCCCAACGGAATATAAATAAAAATTGATTATTTTTTCCCCCAAAAATTTTCCCAGAACCCCAAAATTGTCCACATGAGTGGCTGAAATAGCAATTTTTTTTGTTTTGTGATGGTACTAATTTTTGTTTCAGAAAAAAAATTTTTTAAAATATTGTATGAAAATATATATATAGGCTATGTCCCCATGGTACAAAAAAGGGGGGGTTTTGGGCCCAGTCAGAATTTTCAATTTTTAAAATTTCCCAAGATCAAAATTTTTTTTAAAGGGGGTTTGGGAACCTGAAGTATCCTTGCTTTTTCAAAGCAACTGTCCCCAAATTTTTTTCCAAAACTCGGGGAAGTAAATAAAGAAAAACCCCACGTTTGGGGCAAGAAAAATTGCCCCCGGGCCAAGGGGGGAAACTATGGGGGGGGAGGGGGTTGGCATGGGGGCCATTGCTCTTTAAAAGGCCGGGTGGGGGGTCCCTTTTTCGGGGGGCCCCCATTGGCCAAGGACAGGGAAGGGGGGAAAAGGGACTAGGCAAACTGCTTGTTTGGGAAAGGTCCCCACCCCCACCCCTTTGCAAGGAACAAGGTTGGGAACAAATTGGGGGGAAAACCCCGGAAGCAGGCCCCTTTTTCCAGGCTTCCTTGTGTGGGGGGGGGAAAAAAGGCAGGGCAGGGCAGCTGGGAGAAGGTTTTTTTTCTTGCCCCGCCACTGAATTTTCCTTTTTTTGAGGATTTTTTAAATTTTTAACATTCAATCCCCCCTTTTACACTTTGGATTTTGGGATCCCCGAAAATCCCTTTGGACTTTGGAAAAACCCCCTTTTTGCAAAATTTCCTTGGGGGAAAACCCCCCCTACAACTTTTGGGAAAACCCCCCTTTTTCTGTTGGGGTTACAAATTTTTACTTTTGGGGAAAAAAAATTTCCCATAATCTGCTAATAATTTCCTTGGGGGGCCAAAATACCCTTTAGCCCTCTTTTTTCTGTTTTGGGTTACACGTTGTACTTTTTGGGGAAAATAAAAACTCCTAATCAAAAATTTTTTCCCTTTAAAAAGCACACAAAACCCCCCTTTTGGGGCCCCCCCTTTTTCTGTTTTTGGGTTTTTTTTTTTGTTTTTTTGGGGGAAATAGAAACCTCCATTCCCAAAAAATTTTTTTGGGGGGAAAAAACATAAAGGTTTGGGGGCCCCCTTTTTCTTTGGGGTTTTAAATTTTTTTTGGGGAAAATAGAAATCCCCCAATCTCATAATTTCCTTGGGAAGCACACAAACAACCCCCCCCCCTTTTTCTGCTTTGGGGTTTTCCCCGTTGGACTTTTGGAAACAAAAAATCTTTTTTTCTGCAATAATTTCCTTGGGGGATGAAGGGGGGGGAAATGGGGAAAGAGAAAAAAGGGGGGGAGAAAAGGGGGTGGGGGGGAGGGGAAGAAGGGTTAAAAGGGGGAAGGGGGAAGGGGGGATGAAAGAGGATTTTTAAACAGAGGGTGTGGTTCATTTCATGGGGGGGCTTTATTTGTGTTCCATTATGGCAAAAGGGGGGTTGGACGGGGAAAGGGCCCTTGGAAACCCTTCAAACTCTAGTTTCCCCAAAACTATTCCTCCCCCAAAAAACCCCCAAAAAAATTTTTTTTTGGTCATTGGGGTTCTGTGTACCGTTTGGTCCCCCCTGTCATTTGTCGGGGTCTCAGTGGTCTGTGGAAAGGGGGGGGGTGACCCCCCAAAAAACCCTCATCCATTTCCCCCCTCTCCCCAAAACCCCCCTATCATGCTGAAAACATCAACCAGCCAAAATTATGCAACATCACCCCCGACTTGCAGTCAATCCATTACTGAACAATGTCATGGCAAAAAAATTTTGGCCCGGACCATTCAAAGGAGAAGATGTCCTCATCCCGCCCCCCCAAAGATTCCACAGATATGACATTGCAACCCCCCCGACTTCAATTCCCCCCAAAAAAAAAAAGGGGGGTTTTTTAAACACAATCAACAAAGCCAAGGACAATAATTAGAATTGTATGGCAAATTGAGACACTAATTCTTCACACTTGCAGGAAATAGGAAAAAACCCCCCAAAAACTTTTCATCAACACTGACAAAGGAACAAGAAATATCGTTTTCCCACATCCTTTAAGAAATAAAATATATTAAAAAAAAGCAATTTCACTTTACTTAATTTTTCATACTACCCCGACTATGCCACAGCAACGCGTGGCTGGGTACAACTAGTCATAGAATAAAAATAGAGGTGATGCATCACATAGGTCCCCCCCACCCCCGTTGTCAGAAAGTATTAGTTCCCCCCAGGATTGAAAATTTTTTTTCCCGTTTCCTAAGAAACAGATTCACTTCCCAAAAATTTTTATGACCTAGACTGAATAGGGGGGGTTTACTTTCTATGAACAGACCAGAATTTCAAAACCCCAAAAACCCGGAAAAGCAAATTGGCTGTTGCCAAGGGGGAAAAAGCTGGTGGAAGGTCAGGGTTTTTTTGGGCATCTTTTTTGCCCTT
>JARBWK010002844.1:0-13909 GCA_030556195.1 Anolis apletophallus | reverse complement strand
GGGTCCCGGCGCGCCCCAAGGAGCCGGCGTCCAGCAGCGTCTCTCCCAGGATCTGGCCTTCAGGAGCCGGGCTTGCAAGGGTCAGCCCCTCGAGAAAGCAGTCTCCAAGGAGAGGGTCCCAAAGGAAAGTCGGGCCTCCAGAGACCGGTTCTCCTAAAGTCAGGGCTCCAAGAACCGTGTAGTCAAGGGTCCGGCCTCCAGGGTTGGAGCTTCCCAAGAGCGCAACTCCAAGACCCGGCTCTCCAAGGATCTGGCCTTCAGGAGCCAGGCTTGCAAAGGTCAGCCCCTCGAGAAAGGAGCCCCCAAGGAGAGGGTCCCCAAGGGAAGTCGGGCCTCCAGAGACCGGCTCTCCAAAAGGCAGGGCTCCAAGAACCGTGTAGCCAAGGGTCCGGCCTCCAGGGTTGGAGCTTCCCAGGAGCGCATGTCCAAGACTCCGGCCTCCAAGACCCGGCTCTCCAAGGATCTGGCCTTCAGGAGCCGGGCTTGCAAGGGTCAGCCCCTCGAGAAAGGAGTCTCCAAGGAGAGGGTCCCAAAGGAAAGTCGGGCCTCCAAAGACCGGCTCTCCAAAAGTCAGGAGGACTCCAAGAACCGTGTAGCCAAGGGTCCGGCCTCCAGGGATGGATCTTCCCAGGAGCGCATCTCCAAGACCCGGCTCTCCAAGGATCTGCCTCACGAAGGTCGGGCCTCCAAGAAGCGGCTCTCCCGAAGTCGCCCCTCCAGGAATGGAGCCCCCAAAGGCCCGACCTCCAAGGGTCCTCTGTCCTCCAAGAGCCATGCCTCCAAGGATCGTGTACCCCAGGATCCACCGGCCTCCAAGACTCAGGCTCGCAAGGGTCGGCCCTCCAAGAAGGGCCGGACCCCCCAAGAATCGGCTCTCCCAAAGTTGGTTTCCCAAGAAGGAGCGGCTGTCAGAAACAGGTCTCCAAGGTGCCGCCGACCTCCAGGAACCGGCTCTCCAGGGTCTCTCCTCCTCCAAGAGCCGGGTCTCCCAAAGTCAGGCCTCAAGAAGGGGGTCTCAAGGCCGGGCCCCTCTCCTGCCTTGCCAGCCAAGGCACCACCAAGCTTCAGCATCGAGAGCATCCTGTCCGAGGCGCGCTCCACCGCCAGCCGGGCCCTCAGGGCCCCAAGCCCTCGTCGCCCTGGCCCTTGCCCGGAAGTCCGCCCGGCGGCGCCTCCTGCTCCTCGACTCGCCCCTCCTCGGCCTCCCGGCGCCTTCGGCCAACTGGGCGCCCTGCCCTTCCCTCTCCCTACCTGCCGCTCCCGCCTCCCCGAGGAGGCGCGCTGCACTTCCCTGATGGCGGAGGGCAGGGCAGGTGGGAGAGCCTCCCGCAGGTGGGCTGCTGCCGCCTGCTGCTTTTGGCCCAGGTGCTTTTGGCCCAGGCGGGGTCCAACTCCTGCCCTCCCCCCTCCCTCCAACTCCTGAAGTCCCAAACAGCTGGTTGCCCATGCCTGCTTCAGCCTCAGCCTTAGGGCTCCAGGGGAGGACAAACTTTGGGGTGTTGCCCAAGGCCTTCGGGGCCAGAAGCACTTGGGGTGGGGGGTGAGGGGTGGGGAGACACGACTGTGAGTTTCCCGGGCTCGATGGCCATACTGCAGAAGCCTTCTCTCCTGACGTTTCGCATGCATCTGTGGCTACTGGCATCTCCAGAGGTTCTATTGTCAGTGAAGCAAGTGGAGAGTATACATGTGTATTTGTGTATGTTTTTGTATGTAGACACACAAATATACATATGCACTCCACTGGCTTCACTGACAATAGAACCTCTGGAGATGCCAGTAGCCACAGATGCCTGCCCACACACACACACGGCCAGGTCCCCAAGCTAGTATACACAGCTTGGGGACCTGGCCCTGTGTGTGTGTGTGTGTGTGTGTGTGTGTACTAGCTTGGGGACCCAGCCGTGCGTGTGTGTGTGGGCAGGCTAGTATACACACACACGCACGGCTGGGTCCCCAAGCTAGTATACACACACACACACACATGGCTGGGTCCCCAAGCTAGTATACACACACACACACACACGTGTGTGTGTGTGTGTAAACAACAGGGACCCGGCCCTACCAGTGAGAAAGGCATTGTGTACCAAAGGTTGGTCCTTATCAGTTGTTCATTTGGCTCGCAGTGGTCTCAGGAAGTGAGTGAAGGTACTTCAAGTCCCATCATCCGTGGTCCTTCCTCCTCGATACTGCACCAGGATGTAGAATGAGTCATGGAGGCTCTGCGTCCCAAGTTTGGTCTTGATCAGTCATTGGATATGGTTGACAGCAGTCTTGTGAAGTGAGTGGAGGAACTTAAAGTCCCCTCATCCATGGTCCATCCTCTTCAAAACTGCACCAGGATGTTCATGGGGGCTCTGTGTGCCAAGTTTGGTCTTGATCAGTCATTGGATGAGGGTCACAGCACTCTCGGGAAATGATTAAAGGTACTTCAAATCCCATCATCCATGGTCCACCATTCTCCAAACTGCACCAGGATTTAAAGTGGGTCATGGGGGCTTTGTGTGCCAAGTTTGGTCTTGACCAGTCACTAGATGAGGGTCACAGCGGGCTCGGGAATTGAGTGGAGGTACTTGAAATCCCATCATCCATGGTCCGCCCTCCTCTAAACTGCAGTAGGATGGAGTCTGTGTCATGGGGGCACTTTGTGCCAAGTTTCGTCTGTATTGGTCTTTGTTCATGGCCGCAGTGGTCTGTGGGAAATGAAGGGTTTGAAAGTACTACAAATCTGATAATCCGTTGAGGTACTTGAAATCCCATCATCCATGGTCTGCCCTCCTTCAAACGGCACCAGGATGTAGAGTGGGTCTTGGGGGTTTTGTGTGCCAAGTTTGGTCTTGTTCTGTCATTGTTGGGAGCCACAAAGTGTTTTGGCCTTAAACTCCCACCATAGCTGACTGCCTCAGGCCTTTTCCCTACCCCATCTGCCACTTTAGAGTGTCGGAATGTGTTGGCGACTGCCTCAGGCCTTTGCCTTATCCCCCTCTGCCACTTTAGAGTGTCGGAATGTCTCAGGCCTTTGCCTTATCCCCCTCTGGCAATTTAGAGTGTCAGAATGTTCGTTTTGGCTGGCCAATTAGAGACGTTATGCAAATACTCCCTCACTGGCAACCAATCATGTTGTCAGAATGTAGAGGCCGGGAGCCAATCAGAATGCTGCCACATACATACATACATACATACATACATACAAACAAACATACAAACAAACATACAAACAAACATACAAACAAACATTCCGCTTTATTATATATATAGATAGAAGATATAGATATTTATAGATATAGATAGACATAGATATAGATATGATATAGATATAGATAGGTGGTGCAGCACATTCAACCGCTGAGCTGCTGAAATTGCTGACTGAAAGGGGAGCAGGGTGACCGAATCCAGGGAGCAGGGTGAGTTCCCGCGGTTAGCCTCAGCTTCTGCCAACCTAAGAGTTCGAAAACATGCCAAAGTGAGTAGATCAATAGGTACCACTTCTGCAGGAAGGTAAAAGTGCTCCATGGAGTCATGTCAGTGGCCACATGACCTTGGAGGTGGTCTATGGAAAATGCTAGCCCTTCTGCTCAGGAATGGAGATGAGCACCCCTCCCTCCCTAGAGCTGGACAGGACTAGACTTAATGTCAGGGGAAAACTTTAACCCCCCCCACTCTCTCTCTATATATAGAAAATGGCATTCAGAATATTTTGGAAAATGCCTTTTACAGAACAGCCCAAAATCTGTTAGAGTAGAATCTTCTCTTCTGGTATACGACCAGATATGATTATGCAAGGCAATGGTCTCAGTTGTTAGACCGAATAACCTGTTGTATCTGATCTGTCAGGAAAACAGAGATTTCCTGGTGCATAAAAACAGCAGTGCTTCAGAAGTGTTTTTTCAGTGCCCAAAATATATCGACTCTCCCATAAAACCAGGGGCGGATCTTAGTGGAGGCAAAGTAAGTGGCCGCCTCAGGGTGCCACGTGGCCAATGGCGCATCCAGGGCCGGGCGCCATGCCCCCAGGGAATAGAGCAGGGAAAATGGAATAGAATAAGAATAGAGCAGGGAAAATGGTGGGAAGGAAGGAAGGAAGGTGTGTGTGTGTGTGTGTATATGTGGCATGGGCCAACTTTGGCTCTCCATGTGTTTTGGACTTCAACTCCCACAATTCCAAACAGCCAGTAGGACTTTTACCATTTAAAATTACCAATACCTAGGTCCGGCCCTGCATAAAACGTGTATCATGCACTCAAGAGACAAAAATGAAGCAGGCTTGGATTTTTAAAAATCACATATTTGCTTTACTCACAACCTTCATGTATTGATCATACACAGGTACACAACTTAGCACTCCAGTTTCAGATATGTTTGAGATCATTCTCTGTGCCATAGCTCCAGGGTACCTCTCTTGTAACAAAACAGCTCTCAACAGGTCCCATAGTCAAAAGGAGAGAGAGGAAGCGCATGGGTCTGCTGCAGCCCCCTTTATAAATTCTCAGGAACCATAGAGTAAAGGAAGCTGCATACTAGAACATATACACAGGAAACAGAAAGCAACAGGATTGTAGATAAATATGACTAGAGAAGGCTTGAAGAAGGTTGTCATTTCCAACATATATTCCTGTGGCATAATGTCCAGGGTGGGAGAAAGAAACATTTTCTGTTTGAAGCACGTGTGAATGTTGTTGTTATTATTATTATCTTTATTTATATCCCACCTTTCTCTCCATGGGGACTAACAACAACAACATCAAACTTTATTTGTATCCCACCCCATCTCCCCATAGGGCAGTGTTTTTCAACCTTTTTTGAGCCGCGGCACATTTTTGACATTTACCAAATCCTGGGGCACACCACCAACCAAAATGACACAAAATGACACTCTAACACAATAATACTTATAGTTAATATGTTTTTAAATGTATTTATACACTCACTTAGTTGCTGGGAGTTATAGTTCACCCGCAATCAAAGAGCATTCTGAACTCCACCAATGATGGAATGGAATCAAACTTCCCACACAGAACTCCCATAACCAAGAGAAAATGCTATAAGAGTTTGGTGGGCATTGACCTTGATTTTTGGAGTTGTAGTTCACCTATATCCAGAGAGCACTATGGACTCAAACAATGTTGGATCAGGACCAAACTTGGCATGAATACTCAATATGCCCAAATGCGAACACAGATGGAGTTTGGGAAAAATAGACCTTGACATTTGGGAGTGACAGTTTCTGGAGGGGGGGGGGCTTGAAAGACCAGCTGTCTCCCTCTCACGTAGGTTGTCCCCTCCCTCCCCGCCAGGCTTGAATTGGGGTCGTGGGGAGCAGGAACCTCACTCACCACCTGCGCAGCTCCTCGGGGGTCAGTGGGGCGACCTGGGTGGGCATCTCGGAAGGAAGGAAGGCGGCAGCAGGCAGGGAGCCAGAGGGAGGCTGAGAGCGGTTTTGCGCACACCGGGGAGTAGGGGGAGGAGGGAGGGGCGAGGCTGGTGCTGGACTGAACCATCCAGCATTAGGCCTGGGGGGGGGGGAGGCAAGAGGAGGTCTCTACTTGGGGAAGGGGAAGCGGGCCTTCCCAATGCATGGAGAGGGAGGGACCAAGTAGACAACGGGTGGGGAGGGGGGTGTTTGTAATTTTGTGCCTTTATTGAGGTAGGTTTCTTAGGGTTTTTATACTTCAACACACTAGACTCTCCCCCTCCCCTCCTGGAGGTTCCAATTTCCCAAGGCACACCTGATGATCGCTCATGGCACACTAGTGTGCCCCGACACACTGGTTGGGAAACACTGCCATAGGGGACTCGGGGCAGCTAGCATCATAAAAGGCAAATATTCAATGCCAACAAATAAATACATACATACATAACTGAATAAAACATGTAAAAATGCAACGGCAATTCAATCATTTCAAAAACATAATTACACAATACAACACTGAACACTGCAAATGATGTTAACAGCCCACAACTAGCTTTTACCTCAATTGATTTATTTTATGTAAATTTGCCCGTTGGAAAATTATAATTTAAAATATTATTTAAAAAGCCAACATCTACCCACACTAAACAGTTTAAAGAGCAATACAAAAGTTTTAAAACAATTAAATAATCTCTCTCTCTCTCTCTCTCGGCATTGCTTCGCGAATGAAGATTCTTAGGAAGGACTCACCCCACGCTTTCTACAAGCGCGTTGATGACTAAAAGGCCAATCTGAGATAGGCAAGTCCAGTTGCAGAAAGCACAGCAGAAAGTCTCCTTGGGTGATGTTGTTTCCAAGTTGCGGTTCTTTCTGCGTTGTCGTTTCTCTTCGAGACCCATTCGGCGTGTCTTCTCGAAAGAGGCCGCAGCATTGTGGGTAGTGCGTCTCCATGCCTCCCGATGTGAGGCCAGGGTGGACCATTGTTGGTGATCCATCTGGCCGAGCCTGAGATGTTGTTTCAGGGAGTCTTTATATCTCTTCTTTGGGGGCGCCTCTCTTGCGCTGACCGGTGGCGAGTTCACCATAGAGTAGTATCTTAGGGAGGCGGTGGTCCTCCATCCTAGAGACGTGCCCTGCCCAGCGCAGCTGTGCTCTCAATAGCGTGGCCTCAACGCTGGTGATCCCTGCTTGCTCAAGGACGGCAACATTCGTCACATAGTCGGTCCAGTGTATATTTAGGATTGAACAAAGACAGTGCTGATGAAAGCGTTTGAGGAGTCGTAGGTGTTGGCGATAGGTGACCCATGTTTCAGACCCATAGAGGAGAATAGACAGGATGATAGCTCTGTACACACTGATTTTGGTGCTTTGCCTCAGGTGCTTGTTGCTCCAGACTCATTTGTGAAGCCTTCCAAATGCACTCTATGCCTTTCCTAATGTGATCTATCTCTTTATTAATCTTGGCGTCTGAAGAGATGATGCTTCCCAGGGAGGTGAACTGCTGAATGGACTTAAGCACAGATTTGCCTATGCTGACGTGGGGATGGTGGTGTTCTTCCTGTGGTGCGGGCTGGTAGAGGACTTCCGTTTCCTTCAGGCTGGCTTCCAGCCCAAACAGCTCTGCAGCTGCAGCAAACAGGGGCGGTCCGAGCTCTCCGGGGGGAGTAAGTGAACATTATTTTGGCCCCCCCTGGCGGCTCCTGGCTGCGCCTGCGCATGCGCAGAAATTCGCGCATGCGCACTGGCTCCCGAGCGCAGCGGCGCGGAGGAACGGGGGGGGGAGAGGGGACTCACGGCGCGGGCGCCCGGACCCGAGGAGGAGCAGGAGGAGGGGGGAGGCCACGAGGGCGGCCCCCACGGAGACTCCCCGGCAGCGGCAGCAGCAGCGCCCCCGGAAGGGCCCGGAGCCAGAGGGGCATCTTGCTGACGTCACTTCGTCGCCGCCTCTGCCGAGGAGGAAGGGGAGGAAGGCCTCGCCGGCCGCGCGCTGCAAGGACGCCCGGTGTCTCTCCTTCCGGGCGTCCTTGGAGCGCGGCCGGCGAGGCCTTCCTCCCCTTCCTTCCCGGCAGAGCGGCGACGTGCGACGCAGGAAGATGCGCCTCTGGCTTCGGCCCTTCCGGGCGCTGCTGCTGCCGCTGCCGGGAGTCTCTGTGGGGGCCGCCCTCATGGCCTCCCCCCTCCTCCTGCTCCTCCTCGGGTCCGGGCGCCCGCGCCGTGAGTCCCCTCTCCCCCCCCCGTTCCTCTGCACCGCGGGCTGGCTGCGGCGGCGGGGCGGCGGGGTGGCGCCCCTCCCAGGTGGCAACGCCTCTCTCCGGGAACGTTGTCCTACGCGACCGCGTAGGTCGCTTAATGGTAAAGGCCGGCCCTGGCTGCAAAGCAGGATGTTAGGCGCTGCAGGGCTGCTTCTGAATGGGCGACAAGGGCAGCATCGTCAGCAAAGCAGCTCACGGACTAGATAGTTTAGAGTCTTCGTGCGAGCCCTCAGGCGGCTTAAGTTGGACAAGCTACCATCAGTATGATAGCGTATATAATAATAACAGTGTGGTAAAAAACCAGCCAAGACCTCCCAAACAAAGGATGCCTCCAGGCAGCAGCAGCCAGGCTGTATTTATTTATTTAAGACATTTCTATCTCGGCTTTCTGTGCTCAAAGGCCCAAGGTGGATCGCAGCCAATAAAACATCCAATATAAAAGTTCAGACCAAGTGAAAACCATAAAATATTAGACATTCTGTAAAGTCTAATTAAAGTTCAACACAATAGATTATACTAAGCCTTTGAAACTGCAAGGCTTTTCAATGACAATCAAGCTGGCCAATTGCAACATCCACACTTGCTTTACACAGACAAGGGTTCTTTCTCCCACCCTGCACTTAGTTACACACACACACACACACACACACACACACACACTAGTTGCCTCCATTCCAACAGACCTCACAAACCTCCGAAAATGCCATTAGCTACAGATGCAGGCAGAACGTCAGCAGAGAATGCTACTACAGCCCGGAAACCTCACAGCAACCTACTAGCCATTTTGTTGTCATGAGTTCTTCCTATTTACAAATCTGGCTCTCTGTGAAATACGATAATCAAATCCCAAAGGCTGGATCTACACTGCCATATAAAATCCAGATTATCTTTTAAGAACTGGGTTATATGGCAGTGTAGACTCAGACCCCTTCTACACTGCTGTATAATCCAGATTATCCAAGCAAATAGCCTTGATGCTCAACCCAATTGGATTTCTCTTCCATCTCTTCCCAAGTTTTCTCCTCCAGGTTCTTTTCTTTCCCGGCCTTTGAATCCGGACCCAGGACTGACTGGATGGCCTCTGAACCCTGAAACCAAGCGTCCTTTTGCCACCTTCCTATCAAAACTGGATGGGAGTTGGGATTTGCCTGAAGATATGGAATAAACTATGCATTGAGTGTTGAATATTTGCTTGTTTTTAACTGTTATTTTAATGATATATGTTTTAGGATTTATATTGTATGTTTATCAGCCGTTGCTGGTCGCACCCCGACTAAAGACGGTCACGCCGCCGCCAGCCGCGTCTCAGTCTAAACATCGCCTGGCGAGAGCGGTTCAGCCGCAGAGCAGCCGGAGAAGGCATGATGACGCGTCAGGATCGCGTGGTATTTGCACAGCGTTTCAACCCACCCGAGCACGTCTTTAACATCTGGTCGCCAACCAAATGACACAACGACTAACACAATACATAGTTAACTGACCTTTGAGTTTGGAGCCGTAGTCACCCACATCCAGAGATTGACCAAACAACGGGATCAGACCAAACTCATGAATACACATGCTCAGTGAACGCAGAGCCTATTCAGAAATAGACCCGACTGGGGGCGAAGGCTGCTGGCGAAATCACGACCACTGCCCCGAGGGCCCCGACCGACTTCTTCTCGCGAGCATCTTCTTCTAGTTCTTCTCCCGTAGGGCTTCGAGGTTAAATAGGTGTGACACCAGGCAGGGCCGAGCCAGTTGTTCTTCTGCCACCGTCGCAGCTTTAGCGAGCCAGCTGCTTCCGGGAGACGCCCCAGCTGGCCCCGCCACAGCAGGGTTGGCCGAGGGAAGTATCCTGGGGCCACCTAGACAGGGCCGAGCCACCCAGAGCAGCTGGAGCCTCACATGAGTCTCGGCTCCCAAGAGCCTGCCCTGCAGGAGTTGTCCTCCAGCTCAAGCGAACCGCAAACTGGGAGGTGGCTCTGAGGTACACGCCTCCCGAGCCCACAGACAGACTCCCATCCCGTGGGCTCACTTCCGAAAGCAGGAGAGGGGAGGCCGCCTGGTCTCTCCTGGAGCTGCCATGCCCTAGAACAAGCTGGCCAGCCTCGACGACAGGGCCGGAACGGAATAGTATGGCACACCAGCGACATTACGGCTAGCGCGCCGCAACGTTGCTGCTGGGGAAACACTGTCTCAGATATAGCGGTTTCAAAGGCGCTGGAGACGATAATGGAGCAATAGTTCAACTGGCTGTGTGCCAAAGGAGACTAGCCTTTCAACACAGCAGGAACTTTCTCTGCCCAGCAGCGTCGTGAAACAGAGGCCGATGGTCATCTGTTGGGGGGTTGAACCCGTGCCTGGTCAGGGGTTGACTGAGATTCACCTAACTCTAATTCTATGGTTTTCTGCGAGTTCGCTCCCTGCTCTGTGACAGGCACATACTGAGTAAGCCTTCTTGGTTTATCCCAACATGTCCTCTGTCTTCAATGGGAATTGTTGTATCGTCGTGGCAGGTGAATCCGTTCACAGGGTCCGGCAGTAAAGAGCCAGAGAGTTCTTTCGAAGAGCTCAAGTACCGCAAACTTTTTCAGGCTCTGCCATCAATAAGCGAGGCCATTTGCACATGAGTCAACAATGCCTTGCCAAACCTGCTCACAAATGAACAAGCCCATTCGGCCGCACAAACATATTTTGCTGAAAACACGCGCGCGCCACGAATCTTCTATTCCACTGAATGTTAAGAACATACCTGAGCTGCTGGGTCCGCGAGGTAGTAGTGACACAAGCCTATCTGGTCTCTTACCCATCAGATCTCTGATAGGGACCATTGGACAGGGTTTCAGTCATTTTGAATCACTGGATCAGGGATCACTTGACAGGATCACTTTCAAATCTAGCACTTTGATCAGGACCATTTTGACAGGGACTCAGGGGTGCCAGCAGGGGATCACTTGATCAGGATCAGGAGCGCCCCATTTATCGGGGCATCTTGAACACCACTGACAGGGGATCATTTCGAGCTCAGGACTGCAGTCTGAAGAACCGAGAGTCTTCTGCACGCTTCAGATCAGTTGGGCACGGCCCTCTCAGATGCCATTTTTACCTTTTAAAATTCTATTCTTTCTGTAATGTGCGGCCGGGGAGGCAGGAGGAGCAGAGCCAGCCTCCTCTGCACCGCCTCCCGTCCTCCCTCCGCGCCAAAAGGAGGAAGGGCGGGGGGGCCGGCGGCGCTAAGGGCAGCGTCACCCAGGCCTGTGATGCGCTGCCTTTGGCGCCGCTTCTTCTTGCTCCTCCCTCCTCCTCCTCTTTCCCGGGCGCTCCAGGCGCTCGTGGCGCTCGACAGCCACGGTGCCCGAGCAGGAGGAGGAGGAGGGAGAATGACAGCTTTAGGAGAGGGCGGGCCTGGGCTGGGGCCTGGGGGCAGGCTGGGGGCGGGGACCCTGTCAAGTGGTCCCTGCTCAAGTGGTCCCTGCTCAATGTGGTCCCTGTTCAAAGTGGCCCCTAGACAAAGTGATCCCTGGTCAAGTGGTCCCTGCTCAAAGTGGTCTCTGGTCAAGTGGTCCCTGTTCAAAATGCCCCTAGACAAAGTGATCCCTGGTCAAGTGGTTCCTGGTCAAGTGGTCCCTGTTCAAAGTGCCCCCTAGACCAGGGCTGTCCTTCTACCGGGTCCAGGGTCGAATAGAGGTCACTGATGACCTCGGGGGCCGCTTGGCCCCGCCCCCAGGCCCCGCCCCCAGGCCCCACCCCCAGGCCCTGCCCCCAGCCCAGGCCTCGCCCTCTCCTAAAGCTGTCAGTCTCCCTCCTCCTCCTCCTCCTCTTTCCTGGGCACCGTGGCTGTCCCGAACACCACGGCGCCTGGGGAAAGGCACGGCGCCCGGGAAAGAGGGAGAGGAGGAGAGAAGGCGGGCGGCAAGGGCAGCGCATCACAGGCCTGGCGTGACGCGCTGCTCCTGGCGCCGCCTACTCCTTCCTTTCGGCCCCCCCCCTTCCCCCCTTTTGGCGCGGAGAGGGACGGAGGCGGAGTGCAGGAGGAGGAGCTAGCTCTCTTCCTCCTCCCTGCCTCCCCCCCTCCCCTCGGCCACCATTTTTTAAAAGAAAATTAGAATTTTTTAAAATTTAAAATGGCATCTGGGGGCATAGCTGGGGCCGTGCCCAACAGTCTGGGGGGGGGCGGATCTGGCCCCAGGGCCGCCAGTTGGACAGCCCTGCCCTAGACAAAGTGGTCCCTGGTCAAGTGGTCCCTGGTCAAGTGGTCCCTGTTCAAAGTGCCCCCTAGACAAAGTGGTCCCTGGTCAAAGTGGTCCCTGGTCAAGTGGTCCCTGCTCAAAGTGGCCCCTAGACAAAGTGAACCCTGGTCAAGTGGTCCCTGCTCAAAGTGCCCCTAGACAAAGTGGTCCCTGGTCAGTGGTCCCTGGTCATGGTCCCTGCTCAAAGTGGCCCCTAGACAAAGTGAACCCTGGTCAAGTGGTCCCTGCTCAAAGAGGTCCCTGGTCAAAAAAAGGTTGGGAACCACTGATGTAAACCCACATTGGCTCCTTTTCTACTTCCCACTCAGTTTCTTAGCTCAGGTATGTTCATCTTTTATTCAATGGAATAGAGATTTAGAGACAGCGAAACCCGCATTATTTTCAACAAAATATATTTATTTGTATTGAATAAGAAGCACATTCAGTTTTCTAATGACAGAGTTTAGTAGGCATTGTTGACTCATGTACAAATAGCCTCCCTTGTGTGTAAGAACTTTTGAAAAAGAGTTTGCGGTCTATCGAAAACTCTTCCCAAGAAAGAACTCTCTGGCTCTCTTGCTGCGAGATTTCCCCGTGACAAGTTCACCTGCCACGTTACTGTTATTGTTATTTGACTTATTCTAACAAAATCCCATTGGGGAGATAGGGACACATGTTTGGGATAAAACCAAGAAACACTCAGCTATGTTTTCTTGTCTTAAACAGGGCAGACTTTCTGAAAAACAACAGAAAACCATAGAACCCTAGAGTTGGAAGAGACCTGGTGGGCCATCATCCAGTCCAACCCTTTCGCCAAGACGGGAAAATGGCATTCAAAGTAATCAATAGATGGCCATCCATTTTGTTTCCACTGACACGGGCAGAGAGTTCCACTGCTGAACAGCGCTCTCACAGTCAGGAAGTTCTTCCCATGTTCAGGGGGAAACTCCCTTTTCCTGTAGTTTTAGTTTTTGCTCCATTGCGCCCTGTCCCAGGGGCAGCAGAAAGAAGCCTGCTTGCTTCTCCTAGGGCAGTGTTTCCAACCGCGGGCACGCGCACCCGTGTGCCATGACATCTGAAAACACCAAAAAGGAAAATTAGCACCTGATATATAAAGAGAAGTCACCAAACAACATCTAGAAAACACCAAAAAGGAAAATTAGCACCTGATATATAAAGAGAAGTCACCAAACAACATCTAGAAAACAAAAAAAAGGAAATTAAGCACCTGATATATAAAGAGAAGTCACCAAACAACATCTAGAAAACACCAAAAAGGAAAATTAGCACCTGATATATAAAGAGAAGTCACCAAACAACATCTAGAAAACACCAAAAAGGAAAATTAGCACCTGATATATAAAGAGAAGTCACCAAACAACATCTAGAAAACACCAAAAAGGAAAATTAGCACCTGATATTAAAGAGAAGTCACCAAACAACATCTAGAAAACACACCGAAAAGGAAAATTAGCACCTTAGCACCTGATATATAAAGAGAAGTCACCAAACAACATCTAGAAAACACCAAAAAGGAAAATTAGCACCTGATATATAAAGAGAAGTCACCAAACAACATCTAGAAAACACCAAAAGGAAAATTAGCACCTGATATATAAAGAGAAGTCACCAAACAACATCTAGAAAACACCAAAAGGAAAATTAGCACCTGATATATAAAGAGAAGTCACCAAACAACATCTAGAAAACACCAAAAAGGAAAATTAGCACCTGATATATAAAGAGAAGTCACCAAACAACATCTAGAAAACACCAAAAAGGAAAATTAGCACCTGATATATAAAGAGAAGTCACCAAACAACATCTAGAAAACACCAAAAAGGAAAATTAGCACCTGATATATAAAGAGAGTCACCAAACAACATCTAGAAAACACCAAAAAGGAAAATTAGCACCTGATATATAAAGAGAAGTCACCAAACAAATCTAGAAAACACCAAAAAGGAAAATTAGCACCTGATATATAAAGAGAAGTCACCAAACAACATCTAGAAAACACCAAAAAGGAAATTAGCACC
>JARBWK010002843.1:0-13910 GCA_030556195.1 Anolis apletophallus | reverse complement strand
CCGCCTAAACCGCACCAGGTTGTAAAGTGGGCCATTGGGCCTCTGTGTGCCAAGTTTGGTCCTGATCCATCATTGGTGTGGGCCACAGTGCTCTAAGGAAGTGAGTTAAAGTACTGCAAGTCCCGTCATCCATGTTCCATCCTCCCTCACACTGCACCAGAATGTAGAGTGGGTCTTGGGGGTTCTGTATGCCAAGTTTGGTCTTGTTCTCTCATTGTTGGGCCTCAAACTCCCACCATGCCTGACTGCCTCAGGCCTTTTCCTTACCCCCTTCTGCCACTTTAGAGTGTCGGAATGTTGGTGGTGCTGGCCAATCAGAGGCGTTATGCAAATAATCCCACAGTGGCAACCAATCGGAAAGCTGCCACATATCCTTCCGCCCTCCGCACACATACATACAAACATTCACTTTTATTATATACATCGATAGATATGGATTCCCAATAAGCATACCTTTCTTGCAAGCCGGGGTTCTAATCCATTCTCTTTGACACACTGGAAAATTGCAAACAATGCTTTTTTTTCACACACAGGACTGCAACGTAAAATCATTGTTAACAACATAAGGAGAACTAATTTCCTATTACGTTCTTCATCAGGAAGATTCTCTTGACACACAGAGCCAGTTGCCTTGATTGGGGGGGAAAAAATAGAGAACGAGAATGAGTAAATACGGTAGATTTTGACATTATCATTTTATAAATAATTTCAGTTTATCCTGAAAGAAACGGGTTTTAAGCATTTACTGTAAAATTTACCCTGCTTTTAAGGTACACCACACTCTCGAACACATTCAAAGCCAGATCTCCAGACTAATAGCCCAGTTTTTAGTCAACTTTAGATTGTTTTGGTTTGATTATTTGGGGTGCTGATTCAGAAAATTCTTCGGCGTCGAGTATTTATGTCACAGCGGATAGGCAACAGAAATATAGAAGTTTAATTCCCCATCGGCCCAAAAAAACTCCAGTCTCTGTTCGTGTGAATAATGAAACTCTCATTCAATTCACAAGGTAAATATATAACTTTGTATTGAATTGTATTTAAACAATAACTGGCAAAACATCGAAAAACAACAGCCATCACAGCTACCTTTCTAAACATCCTTTCCTCACAGATATTAAATCCCAACTGACAAATCCCAACTGTCACTTTTGAACTGACATTCCTCAAGGTTCCATTTGGCAGTCTTGAGACAGCGCCATCTGGTGTCAAACATGTCACACTGCAGGTCATCTCAAACTGCGAAAATATATCTTGTGCTGACTCATGAATTGCTATTCAAAATGCAATAATCTGACAAAAATTGTATTGGATCCACCACATCAGCTCTAGTTTCTGATACAGAACATATGCCATCCAGTAGTCGCCATCTGCTCGCCCAAAAACCCCCATATTTAATAATCTAAAGCGGATGTGGTAGTAGTACTCTTTCGTTGGTAGTCAGCCTCTCCCCTCCCAACATTCCCATTGCCTCGGTACTATAAGAGGGTTTCATGAGACCAGTTGCTCGTTGCCGTGTGGTTTCAAGGCAACGGTGTAGTAATGGTAAGGCTGTGGACCATATTTTCGTTCTTGTGGACCACTGATGGGCCACGGACCACAGGCTGGGAACCACTGGACTAGATGCTCTCTTCCAACTCTATGATGCTACACGCCTTAGTTACATCCAAAATGGACTACTGCAATGTACTCTACATGAGGCTGCCTTTGAAGACAGTTCAGAATCTGCAGTTGGAGCAAATGTCGGCGGCCAGATTACTAACTTGGGCTCTGAGAATACCACGCCGCTATTAAAGCAGCCACCTCTCCGTTGGTGCCCCCTTGTCGTGGGGGAGAGGCTTGTGTACCCTAATGAAGTTGTGAGCTATGCTGGCGGTGGCATAATAGCCACCGGTAGGGCCTCCCATGCCAGACAGGTCACAACTGAAGGGTCTGACAAAGAGCGTCAATGGGCAGGATGGGCTCTCTACCCTTTTGGCAACCATCCTAAGAGAAGGAAAACTCTGATTTCAAACCTGGGCAGATGGTGCTTGTCTAACCCTGTAAGGTCAACCATCTAGAGAAGGAAACTCGAACCAAACCTATGACCTGAGGACCTCGCTGCCACCTTCCTAGCTTGCTAGGTCCCGGCAGACGAACCTTTGGTTTAAAGGGTGAGGCTAGTTCTGTGCACGCTGCGCTCCACCAGAGAGGTCCATTGCACAGGCTCGAAGGACACATCCAACTTCCGAATCATCGGCGTGTTTGTAGAAAGTGTGGGATGAGTCCTTCCTGGGTCTTTTTAAAGCAGCTCCATTGGCTGCAAACAATTACGGCTTAATTCAAAGTGCAGGTTATCTTATTATATAAAGGGGTTCCCTTCATGGAACAACCGTCCCAAACAGAGAAACCTTACAACGCAGAAACACCAAACTTGCCAACAGAAATAGGCATCAAGCAAGGTAGGTTTGTAACAAAGAAACTCCCCCCTCTGGAATCCTCTCCCTAGAGAGATTAGATTAGTCCCACTCTCCAAGCTTTTCAGTCTAGTCTAAAAATTTGGCTTTTGACCTTGGGAAGTCTGACTTGGCCACGGTAGTCCACGCTCTGGTTACATCCCGAATAGACTACTGCAACGCTCTCTACGTGGGGTTGCCTTGGAAGCTGCAATTAGTCCAACACTCAGCAGCCAGGTTACTAACAGGAGCGGGGTACAGTGAGCGCACAACTCCCTTGTTGCGCCAGCTCAACTGGTTGCCAATTAGCTTCCGAGCACAATTCAAAGTGCTGCTTTTACCCTACAAAAGCCTATACGGTTCTGGCCCAGTTTGCCCGTCCGAATAGATTCTCCCCTATGAACCATCAAGGATATTAAGATCCTCTGGAGAGGCCCTACTCTCAGTCCCGCCATCTTCGCAAGCGCGTCTGGTGGGGACGAGAGACAGGGCCTTCTCTGTGGTGGCCCCTCGGCTGTGGAACTCTCTCCCAAGGGAGGTTAGATCTGGCCCCTCTTTGTTGTCCTTTAGGAGGCTGGTGAAGACTTGGATATGGAACGAAGCTTCCCCAGAATAGGCTGAGACTGATTATAGTCTGAATGAATGACCACGTTAACAAACCGAGTGGAATTTGTTTTTAGTGTCAATTTGGTTTTTATGTATTGGGCTTTTAATGTATTTTAATATGTTTTAAATTAAGCATTATTTTTTGCGGAAAAAAACCGTCACTCAAACCAAGGCTAAACTTGATAAATACTATGGGGACTCAATGGTTTTTAAAATTGGTTTACTGAATTTCGTTGTGGCCGTACAAGCACGGAAGATGCCGAACGTTCTGAACGCCCAGTTGAGGTCTCTACACCCGAAACAATTGAAAAAATTCACGATATGGTGTTGGCCGATCGGAGATTGAAAGTGCGAGAGATTGTGGACGCCACAGGCATCTCACGTGGCTCAGTGGTTTCAATTTGAAATGATCACTTTGGTATGAGAAAGCTTTCCGCAAGATGGGACCAGGACAATGCAAGGGTGTACACATGTGCAGCTTCCATGGCACCAATCCATAAATTGGGATACAAATTGCTCCCTCATCCACCCTATTCTCCGGATTTAGCCCCAATGACTATTTCTTGTTTTCAAACCTGAAGAACTGGCTCAGCAGAAAGAGATTTGACTCCAACAATGAAATCATCTCACAAAGAAATACCTATTTTGATGACCTCGACAAATCTTATTTTTTGGAAGGGATAAAAAAATTGGAGAAAAGGTTGGACAAAGTGTATAGAGCTCAAAGGAGACGACGTTGAAAAATAAAATGATTTTTATCCAAAACCCTGTGTTTCATTCAAAAAGTTACGGACTTATTGACCCGCCCTCGTAGCATGGAACCTTCAGGGTTGAGAAGGGTGGCATACAAATATCGCAAATAAATAATAAATAAATAGCAGTGTCACGAATAAGAGATGCTTCTGCTCAGCTCCTGGGCCCATCTACACGTTTAGTCTTTGAATTCCAAGTTTAGATGGAATGGTAAAATAAGAAAAAATAAATATTCTAATTAATCTATTTTTTAAGACATGAGAGTAGCAAATTCAGTTATGCTGTAGGTCAGGGTGCCCATACTTTTTCAGCACACAAGCTAACTATAATAAAACCAAGTCAGAATGATCTACCTACCTCCTCAAGGCTGGAGAGGGGAGGGGAGGGGCTGGGTGCGGCCTGGCTCCGCCTCCTCTGGCTTCAGCTCTACCAGCAGCTTCTCCAGGCTTGAGGATGGTAGTGCCAAGCCAGCCTTGTGCTAGCTATGCCACCACTGGCTTGGCATTGCCATCGTCAAGCCTGGAGAAGCTGCTGGTAGAGTGGAAACCAGAGGGGGCGGAGCCAGGCTGCGCCAAGCCCCGCCCCCTCCCCTCTGGCTTTGGAGCTCCCAGCAGCTTCTCCAGCTTCAGGATGGCAATGCCAAGCCAGTGGTGGCATAGCTAGAGCAAGGCTGGCTTGGCACTGCCATCCCCTCAAGCCTGGAGAAGCTGCTGGTAGAGCGGAAGCGCAGAGGGGCGGAGCCAGGCCGCACCAAGCCCCGCCCCTCTCCTCTGGCTTTGGAGCTCCCAGCTTCTCCAGGTTTGAGGATGGCAATGCCAAGCCAGTGGTGGCATAGCTAGCACAAGGCTGGCTTGGCACTGCCATCCTCAAGGCTGAAGCAGCTGCTGGGAGTGCAGAAGCCAGGGAGGGGTCGGAGCTTGGCACGGCCTTGCTCCGCTCCCTCTGAGAAGCACCCAATCTGGCTGCGATTGACCTCCTTCGGTCCCGCGATCGACTGGTCGATCGCGATCGACTTCCTGGGCAGCCCTGCTCTAGGTACAGTATCCTCTTACAAAGCATAATCTGAATATAATATTGATGAAAGTCTTAACAGGGACAAAGTCTCTTGGCCCAGCATAAAATAACTTCCACTGACCATGAGGAGACAGTACAGTCAGGCCTCTCTATGTATTCTTAGTGAAAAACACAATTACCAGCTTCCTTGTTCCCTCTTGAACTTTGATGTACAAATTGTCGAAAGCCCTTTGCTGGATCTTCAGAGGAAGAGGCTTCAGTAAACCAGTAGAATCTCTCTGTTTTTCATCTTGGAATAAACTGATATTCAAACAGAGAGAAAAATAAGTTGGGAAAATTGGCACAGAGGTATAAATGAAAATAACATGCAATAACAACACCAGCAGCAACATAATAATACTTGTATAGTCGAAGGCTTTCATGGTTGGAATCACTGGGTTGTTGTAAGTTTTTTGGGCTGTCTGGCCATGTTCCAGAAGCATTCTCTCCTGACATTTCGCCTGCATCTATGGCAGGCATCCTTAGAGGTTGTTCCTGCAATAATTTGCACCGGGAATATGGCGCAGCTGGCTGAGAGTCAGTTCCATAAGATCTCTACTGTGCAAACAAGAGAGCAGGGGTTCGACACTAAAACAACTACTGAGTGAAGTAAGCTTAATGCAAAGCCAAGGAACGATGTTAACCAGGTGTTACGTAGATTAGAAATTAAATGGATACTCCTCCTTGATACAGAACTACCAAATGGGTTGAATGAATTAATTGGTGTGAATATCACATATATTATATGAAAAAATCACAATCAAAGTCTAACAGTCACAATCAAAGACTAACAATGCTAGTAAACAGCCAGAAAGCACACAGGGACGAGGAATTGTGGGCATTGTTCAATATGCCCCAATATCCTCCCCGGCAAATATATTTATAGCCCAGCAAAAGAGAAATCATTTTGGGCGAAATCCTTCGCCACATGCACCTCTTCTATGCTAATTTATGCGATTTCATGCAATTGTCCCAAGGTCTATGTCGGAATGACATCTAGACAGCTGAAACAGAGGTTTATTGAGCATAGATGTAGAATTAATCAAGGCTGTGAAGATATACCACTGTATCAACATTGTAAACAACTCAAGCATGAAGCTGGCGCTTTAAAAATCCAAGTGTTCAAGAAAGTTAATGTTCTCCCTCACATTAATGTTAACCAGGTGTTACGTAGATTAGAAATTAAATGGATACTATTCCTTGATACAGAACTGCCAAATGGGTTGAATGAAGTAATTTAAGTGAATTCATTGTTAATTTAACATCTGTTTGTATAATTAATATGGACGTAGGAAAGGTGCGTAGGAAAGGCGCATGAGGGAGAAGATAAAGGTGCACGCCTTTCCCTCCTCCCATGCCCTGTGCACACCTTTACCAGCACTGCCGCCAAGGAAGGCGTGCGGGGGGCGAGAGAGCAAGGGGAGAGGAGAGCGCCTTTCCCTCCCCCCATGCGCGGCTTTTCTGCCTCCTCCCACCGCTGCCCCCACCCCCGTGGCCACGCATGGGACAAGGGAGAAGGAGAGCAAGGCCACGAAAAAGCGTGCCGCTGGGGCTCCCTCCTCCTCTGCCGCTGAGGAAAGCTCACGCACCGCAAAGGGGGGGGGGGAGGGAAAGACAGAAAGAACTAGATCAGTGTTTCTCAACCTTTTTTGAGTCGCGGCACACTTTTTAAATTAAAAAAATCCTGGGGCACACCACAAACCAAAATGACACAGACACTACTCACACCCAGGGAAAGATCAGGAGGAGAAGGGGAGCTGGGAGGGCAGCAGGCTCGCGCCCCCATGGCTCGCGCCAAAGCAAGGCTCCACCTCGCGCCACTTGCTCAGCCTGTATGTTGTATGCCGGCCAGCAGGCAGGCATGCGCGGCGCCGGAAGGCCTCTGTGAACAGGCCCAGCTCCAGCCCCCGCTTCCGCCGCCTCGCTCGCACAAATGGGCGCCGCCATCTTGCCAAGCCGGGGCGGGAGTCGCGGCGCCGTTCACCTGAGCAGCGTGGCAGATGTGTCCCAGCCCCCTTCCCCTCTCCTCTACCTCCTCCTTTGTGCTGCAGGGGAGAGGGAAAGGGGCTGGGACACATCCGCACGCTGCCCAGGTGAACGGCGCCGGCTCAGGAAGGATTGGATCCTCTTCCTTCCTCCTTGAGCCGAGCGCCAGAACGGTGTGGCAGATGTGTCCCAGCCCCTTCCCCTCTCCTCCGCACCACAGAGGAGGCGGAGGAGAGGGGAAGGGGTCGGACACATCCGCCACGCCGCCACGTGAATGGCACGGCTCAAGGAGGAAGGACGAAGAGGATCTGATCCTTCCTCCTTGAGCTGAGCGCCGTTCACCTGGGTGGCGTGGCGGATGTGTACCAGCCCCTTCCCCTCTCCCCTGCAGCACAAAGGAGGAGGAGGTGTGGGGAAGGGGCTGGGACACATCCGCCACACGTTCTGGCGATCGGCTCAAGAAGGAAGGACGAAGAGGATCCGATCCTCTTTGTCCTTCCTTCTTGAACTGATCGCCAGAACGGTGTGGCGGATGTGTCCCAGCCCCTTCCCCCTCCCCCCGCAGCACAGAGGAGGCGGAGGAGAGGGGAAGGGGTAGGACACATCCGCCACGCCGCCCACGTGAACGGGCGCCGGCTCAAAGGAGGAGAGGAGCCCAGTGGGCAGCTCCAAAATGACGCAGCGTCATTTTCCAGCCGCCCATTGGTCTCCTCTGCTCCCTTGCGTGTTGCCTGTGTTTGGGGAGGGAGCCCAGTGGAGGGGGGAAGGAAGGGGGGCAGAAAGCTTTTCAGACGGCACACCAGGAGCCCTGCCACGGCACAGGAGTGTGCCGAGGCACACCGGTTGATAATGACTGGACTAGATGATCTTTGGAGTCTCTTACAACCTTCTTCATTAGTGCTGTTGTTATTACTACTACTATTATTGAGACTGGGTGGCCATCTGCCAGGGGTGCTTTAATTGTGCTTCTGCTGCATGAAGGTAGAAGGGCATTGGACTAGATGGTTTTTAGAGGTCCCTTCCAGCACTAATACTATTATTATAATTAATTAATTAATTTCTAGGGGAGTGCTGAGTAAAAAAAATTCTGGATAGGGGGTTGTAGGGCAAAAAGCTTGGGAACCACTGATAGATGTAAACAGTTTTTCCTATAACATAGTAACCAATAATTCTAGTTAGGAATAGTTTGCATGCATTTTGCTTTGAAAATGTCTTTAATTGGAGGGAATGGTAAAGTATGTTATACTTATTTTGCACAAATTGCCATTTTCATTTAGACACGTTACACTATTTTTGAATGCATATTTTCTGATTATATATTAGATTGTTTGTGTCAAATAATTAATAAAAACAATTTCACCCCCCCAAACAAAAAAACAAAATGGGTAACGCTTTGAACGATTACTCTCTAGAAGGCAATCAAATAATTATAAACCAAAAGATGTATATACCTCGTTACTGATTTTGCAGCAACCATGCAAACTTGAAAGTTGCCATCTGCAAGGAAGTTAGAGAAAGCATCATGCACGGTGAGATTTTCTTGTTTAACACTGAGCATGGTCCATTTTGAATATGGATCAACCTATGGAAAAAAGGAAGAGTATACCTTACATCTTTATGGAACTTGGGAAATACTTTTTTATTCCATACGTCTAGCTCTTAACTTACCTGAAGTAAGGCTTTCATACAATTCACTAAGGCTATTCTTACTGGAGCAGTCGATTTTCTTTCACTTGCTAAATGCCTGGAACAAATAACATTTAGTATTAGATGATAAAAGGAAGAAACACATTTTGACTGTTTACTTTTAGATATTTTGCTTAATATGAATAATTTTCACGACTCAGAAAGAGCTTTGTTAGCTTTACATTTACGCAGAAGTTGAAGCAGAATGTGTCATTAATGTAGATAAGCAACACAAAAATATTCTTGATTCATTTTAAATTTTATTCATTTGTGTACCCAGTGTGGCTAATGAGACTTCCATTGGTTTCCTACAAGCCCTCCCCTTTTCAAAAGATGAAACAAAAAATGCTGTTTTTTGGGCTGAAAAAAAATTAAGAATGTAAAAAAAATCCTTTGCATAACTTTATAATACAACTTCATAAGTTTCCTATTCTGAAACAGCCAACTAAGCCAATCAGACTACCTGCAAAAATGACTGGAAGTGACATATTGCCTCTTCTGGTCAATTTAGATGCCAGCTCTACGTAGACAAGGGCTGCCCAGGAAGTCGATAGCGATCGACTGGTCGATCCCGGGACTGAAGGAGGTTGATCCCAGCTAGATGGGGCGCTTCTCAGAGGGGGCGGAGCCAGACCGCGCCAAGCCCCACCCCCTCCCCAGCTTCAGCACTCCCAGCAGCTGCTCCAGCCTTGAGGAGGGCAGTGCCAAGCCAGCCTTGTGCAAGCTATGCCACCACTGGCTTGGCACTGCCATCCTCAAGCCTGGAGAAGCTGCTGGGAGTGCCGAAGCCAGGGGAGGGGGCAGGACTTGGCGCAGCCTGGCTCCGCCCCCCTGTGACTTCCGCTCTACCAGCAGCTTCTCCAGGCTTGAGAATGGCAGTGCCAAGCCAGCCTTGTGCAAGCTATGCCACCACTGGCTTGGCACTGCCATCCTCAAGCCTGGAGAAGCTGCTGGGAATGCCGAAGCCAGGGGAGGGAGCGGGGCTTGGTGCAGCCTGTCTCCGCCCCCCTGTGACTTCCGCTCTACCAGCAGCTTCTCCAGGCTTGAGGATGGCAGTGCCAAGACAGCCTTGTGCTAACAATGTCACCACTGGCTTGGCATTGCCATCCTCAAGCCTGGAGAAGCTGCTGGGAGTGCCGAAGCCAGAAGGGAGGGTGCGGGGCTTGGTGCGGGGCTTGGTGCGGCCTGGCTCCCCCCCCCCCCCGGCTTCATGGAGGAAGTGGAGAATGGAGGAAAGAAGGAAGAGGAGAGAGGGAGGGAAAAGGACGGAGAGAAGGAGAAGGAAAGGGTGAAGGGGGAGAAAGGAAGGAAGAGGAAGGAAGGAAGGAAGAAGGAAGAAAGGAAGGAAGGAAGGAAGGAAGAGGGAGAATGGAGGAAAGAAGGAAGGAGAGAAGGAAAGGGTGAAGGGGGAGAAAGGAAGGAAGAGGAAGGAAGGAAGGAAGGAAGGAAGAAGGAGAATGGAGGAAAAAAGGAAGGAGAGAAGGAGAAGGAAAGGGTGAAGGGGGAAACTGAGGCCTGGGCTGCTCTATAGAGCCAGATGCAATCATGAAAAGAGACACATCTGGCTCCCAAGCCATAGGTTCCCTACCCCTGCAATAGGGCAAGGGCTAGGGGTAAAATGCTGAGAACACCGTTATTGGTAAATAGGGGTGGTAAACAAATTAGCATGCTGTGCTAAAGCCAGTCCTTTCCAGGATTTCAGGCAGGATGTTTTTCCCAGGCCTCTATACAATTGTCAGGGACTGAATATGAAACCTAACCTATAGATAGCTGTTTGATGAGTTAAGACTGCATTGTTGTTAACTGATAATAATAAAACTAGAATTGAAAATGTTCTTAACATACCAGAATGCCCCTATAACCGTTAAAAATGGACCTTGGGCTCTACTTAAATCTTCAGTACTTGTCGTGGCAATGCCCAAAGCCGTCACCACGGGAAGAAGATTGTGGAGAATTGCTGAGCAAACCTCTTGATCTCGACGATAAAAGGAACAGACATCCCTGAAGGACAAAACAGAAAGCCTGAAGAAATGCATCAGGGACATATTAGTAAGTGGAATATCTCTATTTGATTAAATGTCATCATTTTCTTACGTAAGAGGACTGAGAAGCGAGGCAATCTGATCCTCTAGTAAGGGATTTTCTTCGCTCGGGAGATCCTTCAACAAGATCAAGTACTAATGCAAAACACAATTAAAAAGAAAATGTAAGAAAGGGATTTAGTGGCACGCTACATCACACATGGTTTAATATGCAATTATTGTCCACAGTAACACACAATACTGTCAGTGTGTGATTTTCAACTAGTGTGCTGAGGAACACTAGTGTGCCGTGAGAGATCATCAGGTGTGCCGTGGGAAATTATTTTCGAACTTCATTCATATACAAACTACAAGGCGCATCTGTCCCTTTAAGAAATGGAACCATAGCACTCTCGCGTCATCTAAGAAGTGACGCAAGAGTGCTATGGTCGCGCCATCTTGGATTACCTCAGACGCAGCTAAGTAAACAAAGTTAGAGTTAGTGCTGCAGCTGCGCGTTGTAATGAAGTCAAAATGTTTGTGTTGTTTTATTGTTGGAATATGGGGGTAAGTGTTAGACAGACCCTAAAGGGTTAACTGTGATAATGGAGGCATTTCCCTCCTGGGGGAATGTGTTGCCATGGTGATGGTGGGCGGAGCCCGCCAGAAGGCTAGCTTGGAATGCTGAAGAGGTTTGAATTTGTTCAGTTGGTTTTGGCAGTTGGTGGAATAGCCAGCTGTCGGTTAGAGCTGCAAGTGTGCAGTGCAGAGCTCTGTGTGGGGTTTAGGGAAACCCAAGTGTAGGACAAGTTTAGTTCTAGTTAGGGTTGAGAGTAACCCGGTAGTAAGCAGTTAAGTAGCAGAACTGCTGGTACCCGTGTGGCTGTGTCAGGGGAAGTTATACCCCAGTGTTATATTGTTTGAAACAATCAAGCCTGTACCTCTTTGTAGTCTGAAACCGACTAAGCTCTTGAACCTCCAAGTGAACACTGTTTAAATAAACCGTTGAAGTTCGTTGATTATAAATCCATCTCTTCTGGTGATTATTCATAACACAAGCCTGTAAAACACCTCAGTCCTAGCCCTCACATCGGTAGCTAGAGTTATATGGTGGCAGCGTAATTATAAAAAGATCCTCTCACAGTGGGACGCACACATTAGGCTGTGTCTCCACCAAGTGGTCAGGGATCAGTTTAAATCTACAAGAGGTTTCGACGCTAGCTTTTAGGCGGCGTAAGCAAATCTTTACACGCGTCAATTTGGGATCACAGCGAGACAAAGCGAGTGACAGTGATGGAGAAGTTTTTGAGAAGGAAAAATGCAAATGCTGAACAGGGCCCTGGATAAAATTATGACACAGATGAAGGCCCTAATATGAGTGGTGGACAAAAGAAAAAAAGAAAAGACAGTGAGCTCGAAGCAATACAGCGAAAGCTATATTTCATTTGGATTCACTTTCACCAGGGATGCGACGGCACCGACTCCGCTGTGTGGTGAGAAGATGTCCAATAGCGCCATGGTGCCAAGCAAGCTTAAACACCCTTCCTTTCATCGAAACAGGCCCAGGTTTCAAACTAAGTGAGTGTATAAATACATTTAAAAACATATTAACTATATGTATTACTGTGTTAGAGTGTCATTTTGTGTCATTTTGGTTGGTGGTGTGCCCCAAGATTTTGTAAATGTAAAAAATGTGCCACAGCCCAAAAGAGGTTGAAAAACACTGGAATACAGTTTGAGTATCCTCAGCTAAAATAATTGCTCATACATATACACACAAACAGACATAGAAACACAGAATGAGTTATCTCAGACATGGAACCCAACTCTAAACACAAGAGTCATTTATGTTTTATATACATCTTATACATATAGACTGAAAGTACCATATATACTCAAGTATAAGCCGACCCGAATATACAGTAAGCCGAGGCACTTAAATTTTACCACAAAAAACTGGGAAATTGGATTGACTCAAGTATAAGCTGAGGGTGGGAAATGCAGCCACTACAGGTAAATTTCAAAATAAAAATAGATAACCCATAAAATTGCATTAACTGAGGCATCAGGAGGTGAAATGTTTTTGAATATTTACATAAAACTGTAATTTTAAGATAAGACTGCCCAGCTCTGATTAAATCATTATTCTAACCTTCTTCAATGTAAATATATTTATGTATCCTTCCAACAATGATAGAGTAAAATAATAAATGTAATAATCATAATAATAGAGTAAAATAATGGAAATGCAATAACAGTTTTAATACAGTAAAATAATAAATGCAATAACAGAGTAAAATAATAAATGTAATAATAATGAACAGAGTAAAATAATAAATGTAATAATAATAGGGTAAATACTGTAAATGTAATAATAAATAAATAAATAAATCAGAGAAGGCTAAGGACCTTTTCAAACTACAATTTCCTGAATTCCACAGAATGGAGCCATTGAAGGAGACTCATTGAGTTGCAGAAGAAACGTCAGGAGAGAATGCTACCCAGGCATAGGCATAGAGAAGAAGGCAGAGTTAGCAATAATCTGCCCAGAGACAGCAGAACAGAGAAGGGAGTCAAACTGAGCATGTGCAGGAATGCAAGAGATAGAGAAACACTGTATCTCCAACAATGAAGCTAGGACAGACCGTGTTACATTATGATAGGCTGCAATTTAGCTGCGATAACTTTTAACCAATAATAAGATTTTGGGCAACCATAAGTTGAACCCTGATGCTTGTATAAATATGTGCCTCACAAGGGGAGGGCCACCCCTGGAAGCACCATGTTGTGCTGAGGGACGGACTCACAGCTGTGGAACAAAGTAAACTGAGCTTTCTGAGAAATCCTGTTGTCTGTCTTCCTTTTCTACTGCGCCTGCACAAGCAGCCTGCCTTGTGGGAGTATGATTATCTGCTACATTTCTGGTGACCCCTACGTGATCTGATTTATAAGACAGACCGTGAAGCGGAGACAGATCCTGTTGGCAGGACGGCCTCAACTCGTCGGCGAGAACTGGAGGTAAACACCGTGAGTCGAGACAGGGCCCTAACAAAGACCGGTTACGGTCCTCACCTCTTTGTTAGCGCCGAATGACCCTGAGTGCCGCAACAGATTTGGGTTGCCAGAAAAGCCAGTTTGGAGGATTGCGCAAAGGAAAGTCTGGGGCAGGGTGTCCCGAGTCCAGAAATCCGCAAGTAAGTGGTCGAGTAAGCCACTAGGAAAGTCCGGGGCGCAGGGGTTCCTGGCGTCTACAGAACCGGCAAGTATACTGGCCAGGGAGGGTAAAGGGGAGGGGTTGCCCCCTTGACCCAAGTTTAACTACGTAGAAGTTCAAGAAGGGTGACCCGACTTGGAATTACAGAGCTGGGGG
>JARBWK010002842.1:0-13915 GCA_030556195.1 Anolis apletophallus | reverse complement strand
ACCAGGGCCGGGCCTCGCTGGCGCCCCGAGCAGGGCGGCCAGGAGCTGGAGCAGGCCCAGGCGGGAGCTTCTCGCAGGCCTCGCCTTGGCCTTGTGCGGCCTCGCCCTGGCATAGCCGCTGAATCCGAGATTTCGGCAACTGTATTCACTATCGAGACTCGCCAGGTACATGGGATTTGGCTCTCAGCGAGATCCCGCGTGGCTGGCGTAGTCTCGTGAACTTCCTCCGGAACCCGGAAGTGGGTAATTTTTTATTTTTATTATTTAATTTATTTCCCTATTTTTATTTTTTATTAAAAAGATGAGGGGCCGCAGGAAAGGGGCTGGGGGGCCGTGTACGGCCCCGGGGCCGCCAGTTGGACAGCCCTGCTCTAAACTATCTAGTCCGTGAGCTGCTTTTTGCTGGCGATGCTGCCCTTGTCGCCCATTCAGAAGCAGCCCTGCAGCGCCTCACATCCTGCTTTGTAACAGCTGCAGAGCTGTTTGGGCTGAAGTCAGCCTGAAGAAAACAGAAGTCCTCTACCAGCTCGCACCACAGGAAGAACACCATCATCCCCACATCAGCATAGGCACATCTGTGCTTAAGTCCGTCCAGCAGTTCACCTCCCTGGGAAGCATCATCTCTTCAGATGCCAAGATTGATAAAGAGATAGATCACAGATTAGCAAAGGCATAGAGTGCATTTGGAAGGCTTCACAAAAGAGTCTGGAGCAACAAGCACCTGAGGCAAAGCACCAAAATCAGTGTGTACAGAGCTATCATACTGTCTATTCTCCTCTATGGGTCTGAAACATGGGTCACCTATCGCCCAACACCTACGACTCCTCGAAGCTTTCATCAGCACTGTCTTCGCACAATCCTAAATATACACTGGACTGACTATGTGACAAATGTTACTGTCCTTGAGCAAGCAGGGATCACCAGTATTGAGGCCATGCTATTGAGAACACAGCTGCGCTGGGCAGGGCACGTCTCTAGGATGGAGGACCACTGCCTCACAAAGTTACTACTCTATGGTGAATTCGTCACGGGTCAGCACAAGAGAGGCGCCCCCAAAAAGAGATATAAGGACTCCCTGAAACAACATCTCAGGCTCGGCTAGATTGATCACCAACAATGGTCCACCCTGGCCTCACATCGGGAGGCATGGAGACGCACTATCCACAATGCTGCGGCCTCTTTCGAGAAGACACGCCGAACGGGTCTCGAAGAGAAACGACAACGCAGAAAGAACCGCAACTTGGAAACAACATCACCCAAGGAGACTTTCTGCTGTGCTTTCTGCAACCGGACTTGCCTATCTCAGATTGGCCTTTTTAGTCATAAACATGCTTGTAAAAAGCGTGGGATGAGTCCTTCCTAAGAATCTTGGTACACGAAGGAAAGCCAAAATTTGATGAAGAGCGAAAGAAACCCAATTCTATCCGTATTGTGTTTTGCAAACTCTGCTTCGGAATCACTTCGTCATTTTCCCTTTTTCTTTTGTTTTGCAGATTCTCAAGGACGGTGGCTTTCTGGCACCCATTATCACCCGGCTGTCAAACTATTTTTTCTTTACCAAAGGGTGGGTTTGCTTGTTTGCTTCTTTGAATTCTAACATGGGAAAAAGACACCCAAATGCCTCTAGGGCAGGCAGGAACCAACTTTGGCCCTCCAGGTGTTTAGGCCTTCAACTCCCACAATTCCTAACAGCCTGTTAGGAATTGTGGGAGTTGAAGTCCAAAATACCTAGAGCAGTGTTTCCCAACCTTTTTTTGAGCCACGGCACACTTTTAACATTAAAAAAATCCGGGGCACACCACCAACCAAAATGACACAAAATGACACTCTAACACAGTAAAGAACGGCTGGGGTTGGTGGCCTGCTGGGAGCAGCTGCTGGGAGTGCCAGAAGCCAGGGAGGGGGCGGAGCCAGGCTCTGCCATGCCCCGCCCCCCCCCGGCTTCAGCACTCCCAGCAGCTGCTCCCAGCCTTGAGGGGGCAGTGCCAAGCCAGCGGTGCCAGAGCCAGCACAATGCTGGCTTGGCACTGTCCCCTCAAGGCTGGAGCAGCTGTTGGGAGTGCTGAAGCCGGGGGAGGGGGCAGAGCCCCACCCCCTCTCCCCAGCTTCAGCTCTCCTAAAGGCCCTGCCCCCTTCCCCAGCTTCAGCTCTCCTACAGAGGAGGAGCATGAGCGGTGGACAGGCTTCAGTGGGTGGGGCTCCTCCACGCAGCTTCAGCGAGCGAGGGCAAGAGTCATGGTGGGAGTCATGGCGGATTGGAGGCTGGTTGGGAGACGGCCGAAGGAGGCGGCGCCCCGGTCCCTTCTTTTTCTTCGCTACTGCCCGGGCCTTCCTCCTCCCCCAAGCAGCAGGAGTTCGGCAGGAGGGGGGAGGAAGGGGGGCAGAGAGCTTTTCTCGCAGCACAGCAGGAAGTCTGTCACAGCACACTTGTGTGCCACGGCACACTGGTTGAGAAAGACTGACCTAGAGGGCCAGAGTTGGCTCCTGCCTGCTTTAGCCCTTGCGCCATGCTTTGCTCACTCTTGGTTTTCAATTTAGGGAAGGTCTCCTATAGACCTAGCCCCATCGGGAGGCATGGAGACCCACTATCCACAATGCTGCGGCCTCTTTCGAGAAGACACGCCGAACGGGTCTCGAAGAGAAACGACAACGCAGAAAGAACCGCAACTTGGAAACAACATCACCCAAGGAGACTTTCTGCTGTGCTTTCTGCAACCAGACTTGCCTATCTCAGATTGGCCTTTTTAGTCATAAACATGCTTGTAAAAAGCGTGGGATGAGTCCTTCCTAAGAATCTTCGTTCGCGAAGTAATGCCGAGGAGGAGGATTATAAATAACAATTAAATACTTATTATAAATAATAATAATTAGTCCTACTATTGGCTTTCCTAAGATAGTATTATTACTTGTGTTATTAGTCCCAATATTGCCTTTCCTAGCATATTATGTATATACTAGCTGTACCCGGCACGCGTTGCTGTGCCCTATTTTGGAGATGCGAGGAAGTCTGAGTATGTAAGGGTTGGAATTGTTGTTAGTTATGGTGTTGTTGGGGTCATGGCTGTGTCGTTGTGGGTTGTTCTGGTGGGTGGGATGTTGAAGTCCTGGGGAGTTGTTGGTGTGTGGCATTGCTGGCGTTCTGCATAGCTTGTGGATATACAATGTTTTTTGTCTTTCCGTCTGCTGTGTTGATGTATTTATTTATTTATTTATTTATTTATTTATTGTTCCTTCTTGTATTCCGCTCCTCCCAGCAGGCTCGGGGCGGATAACATCATAAAACCGGCTGACATGTAGCATTCATGACGCCGTACAATAAAACAGCATAAAACAACATAAAATACACATTAGTCCCGAGGTTAACAATTGTGTCAAGCCATGGCGTTCAGGGTCCGGTGCTGGTCAGAAGATGAGTGCATTTGGCTTATTCAACCTAGCCAAAGGCCAGTTTGAACAGGGCGGTCTTACAGGCCCTGCGGAACGAAATAAGCTCCGTGGCGGCCGGACATCATCTGGGAGAGAGTTCAGAGTACCGGGGCCGCCACGGAAAAAGGCCCTCTGCCTAGTCACGGACAGGTGGCAGGTACGACTGATGGAACCGGAGGAGATTGGACTCCCCTGAGCGTAGTGATCTCGGGGTACGTATGGGGCAAGGCGGTCCCTCAGGTACGCAGGCCCTAGGCCGTGTAAAGCCTTAAAGGTTAACACCAACACCTTGAAGGCTTGATGCTTGTGTGGGTGGGGTACTTTCCCATTATCCATGGTGTGTCCTCCTCTAATCTGCAGTCGGATGGAGTGTGGGTCATGGGGGGCATTGTTTGCCAAGTTTGGTCTTTATCGGTCTTGGTTCTGGGACAGTGGTCTGTGGGGGAATGATGGGTTTTGAAGTACTACAAATCCCATTATCTATGGAGGTACTTCGAGTCCCATAATCCATGGTCCACCCTCCTCAAACTGTAGTAGAATGCAGCGTGGGTCATAGGGGCTCTGTGTGCCAAGGTAGGTTACTGTAAATTCAGGCCATACACAATGTCCCATGAGCTGAGGCCTAGTCAGGAACAGCAAGTTAATGAAGCCTTCCTGTCACTTCAGGCCTTACACAATATCCCATGAGCTGAGGCCTATTAAGGACAATCAAGTTAAAGAAGCCTTACTGTCAATTCAGGCCATACACAATGTGCAATGAGCTGAGGCCTAGTCGGGAGAATCAAGTGAATGAAGCCTTACTGTCAATTCAGAGCGTATACAGCATTCCATTAAGTGAGGCCTAGTCAGGGAAATTAAGTTAATGAAGCCTTACTGTCAATTTTGGGCGTGGTCTGTGATTTGTAGGGGTGTAAATTTTCTGTGGGAAGGGAATGGGGTGTTTGTGTTTGTGGCTCAGCCCTTTGCCTTATCCTCCTCTGACAGTTTATTATGGGTCGGAATGTTCATGTTGGCTGGCCAGTACAGGAGTTATGCAAATCCGCCCTTATTGGCAGCCAATCATGTTCTCAGAATGTAGAGGCTGGGAGAGTCGTTGGCAGCCCCGGAGGATGCTGGGAAATGTAGTTTTGTTTTACTCGTTTTGGGGCCTTTTAGGTTTGGGGGAAGTTTCTTTGCTACAAACGTCCCTTGTCTGAACCCTATTTCTGTTGGCAAGTTTGGTGTCTCTGCGTTGTAAGGTTTCTCTGTTTGGGACGGTCTTTCCATGACGACTCTTCCTTTATATATATATATATATATATATATATATATATATATATTACTATAGGCTTTCCTATTATTAATTATATATTATTATATAATATTTTTATTATTATTAGTCCTGTAATAGCCTTTCCTAAAATATTATTACATTTATTATTATCATTACTATTATTATTATTTGGCAGGGGGCCAGGAAGGACAGGCAGGACACGCCCTCTTGCATGCTCTCCCGAGGACACGCCCCCTGGGCGTGGCTACAGCCTTGGGGCGTGGCTTCAGGCCTAAGTTCCTCTCTACGGGGCCGCCGGGCCTGTATTCCAAGGGGCCTCTTAATCTGCCTAGCAACCGGGCCTACCTCGAAAGGCTTAGCCCCCTCAGCGACGCCAGGCCTTCAAGCCCGCCTCTTACCAGACTCCTCATCCTTCTTGTCGAACTTCTTGATCATGGCGGCGGCCGGCTCGGCTTCTGGCCGCCGAGTTCGAGCTTCCACCGCTCACAAATCCGGGAAGGAAGTCCCGCCCTCCAACGGTATGCCCGCTGCCATTGCCTAGACGGGGCTGTCACTCAAGACTTCAGGGCCACGCCCACCCAACGTCTCAACCGCTAACATCATATTTGCATACGACACGCCCCCTTCCTCTGTAGCCACGCCCACACGGAAAAAGCAGGAGATTTACGTCAGTCTTGATTTGCGTATGGCCCGCCCCTTTCCCCTTCTCCTTTGTAGCCCCGCCCACAAGGAAGCAACCAGCCTTATTTAAAGGGGCCGCAGCACCTATTATCATTTTGTTGATTGATTCTAGGACACATGTTCCTTTTATGTTATGGCCCTTTCCACCTGGAGTATCTTTTCAGATTATCCACAACTCTGAAAGGCAAACATTTAACCATTGGCATCACTTCCTTTTTTGGAGTCCAAATTACAGTTATTACATTATTAAAGAAAAAATTACTAGGCACATAGAAGAACAGGCATTGCTGAAAGAAAATCAACATGGTTTCTGCAAAGACAAATCATGTCTTACTAACTTGTTAGAATTCTTTGAGGGTGTAAATAAACACATAGATAAAGGGGACCCAGTCGATATTGTTTACCTTGACTTTCAAAAGGCTTTTGACCAAGTCCCTCACCAAAGGCTCCTAAATAAGCTCTTCAGCCATGGAATCAGGGGACAGGTCTTGTCCTGGATTGGAACCTGGCTAAACTGTAGGAAACAAAGGGTGGTAATAAACGGACATTTCTCTGGGTGGAAAGAGGTGAGAAGTGGCGTACCCCAAGGTTCAGTTTTGGGTCCGTTACTTTTAATTTATTCATTAATGATCTGGATGTAGGAGTGAATTCTGAGGTAGCAAAGTTTGCAGACGACACTAAATTGTTCAGGGTAGTTAAAAATGAAACTGACTGTAAAGAGCTCCAGAAAGATCTCTCGAAATTGAGTGAATGGGCAACAAAGTGGCAAATGCATTTAACCTAAACAAGTGTAAAGTCATGCACATCCGGGCAAAGAACCCCAAATACACTTATCAACTGATGGGATCAAAGCTTTCTGAGACAAACCAGGAAAGGGATCTTGGAGTTTTGGTGGACAGCTCAATGAAGATGTCAACCCAGTGTGCAGCAGCAGTGAAAAAAGCAAATTCTATGCTTGGCATGATCAGGAAGGGAATCGAAAATAGGTCAGCAAATGTTGTATTACCTCTCTACAAATCTATGGTAAGGCCACATTTGGAGTACTGTGTACAATTCTGGTCTCCGCACCTTAAGAAGGATATGACGGAACTGGAAAAGGTACAGAAAAGGGCAACAAGAATGATCCAAGGGATGGAGCGGCTCCCTTATGAAACCAGGTTGCAACGCCTTGGTCTTTTCAGCCTTGAAAGACGGCGTTTAAGAGGTGACTTGATCAAAGTGTATAAAATCATGCATGGGATAGAAAGGGTGAATAAAGAAAAACTATTTTCTTTGTCACAAAACACTAGGACTAGGGGGCACTCCCTGAAGCTCCAAGGTAGGAAAATTAGGACTAATAAAGGGAAATATTTCTTCACCCAGAGGGTCATTGGGTTATGGAACTCACTTCCAGAGGAGGTTGTGACAGCTGTCAGCTTGAACAACTTCAAGGCAGGATTAGACAGATTCATGGATACCAAGTGTATCGGTAGTTACTGAAAAAGGACATTCAAGTGCCACCTCGAGTTGGTTGAGGTAGGCAGGATTTCCCTGGGTACTGGTTGTGGGGGTCGGGAACAGGTCAGGGTTTTGCCCTCCCTTCTGCTTGAGATCCCCGTGTACAACTGGTGTGATACAGAATGCTGGACTAGATGGGCCGAGGTCCGATTCAGCATGGCTCTTCTTATGTTCTTATGTTCTTATGTACAGTTAAGGATGCATCTACACTGAGGAATTAACCCAGTTTGATACCACTTTTAAGTGCCCCGGCTCAATGCTGTGCAATACTGGGAATTGCAGGTGTACAAGGCCTTCCATGACCTTTTCTTCATGCCATAAATCTCCCAGTATTACCAAGTCTGACTTGGCCACGGTAGTCCATGCTCTGGTTACGTGCTGTATAGATTACTGCAAGCCCCTCTACGTGGGACTGCCTTTGAAGACTGTTCGGAAGCTTCAACTGGTCCAACGGACAGCAGCCAGGTTGATAACGGGAGCGGCACTCAGGGAGCGCACAACTCCCCTGTTGCGCCAGCTCCACTGGCTACCAGTTTCTACTAGACACAATTCAAAGTGCTGGCTTTAGCCTTTAAAGCCCTTAACGGGTCTGGTCCAAATTGACCTGTCCGAACGCATCTCCTCCTATGCCCCATCAAGATGTTTAAGATCATCCGGAGAGGCCCTGCTCTCGGTCCCGCCTGCATCACAGGCGCGATTGGTGGGGACGAGAGACAGGGCCTTTTCAGTGGTGGCTCCTCGGCTTTGGAACGCCCTTCCTAGTGACATCAGATCGGCCCCCTCCCTCCTGACGTTTTGCAAGAAGGCCAAGACCTGGCTGTTTGACCGGGCATTTGCAGATGTAGTATGATTATTAATTGAGACCGAAGGAACGACGCAGACGCAATTGGAAATCGATTTAATAACAAGACACTGATATTGTGTTTATTTTAATTGCTAATTTGTATATGATGTGATTGTGTTGGTAACTGTTAATGTGTTTATCTTGGGCAGTCCTTGCCATATGTACACCGCCTCGAGTCGCCTTCGGGCTGAGAGGGGTGGTATAGAACAGTGTTTCCCAACCAGTGTGCCGTGGCACACTAGTGTGCCATGAGTGATCATCAGGTGTGCCGCGAGTAAAGCTCTCTGCCCCCCTTCCTTCCCCCCTGCTCCTGCCGAACTCCTGCTGCTTGGGAGAGGAGGAGGAAGGGACGGGCGGCGGTGAAGAAAAAGAAGAAGGGACCAGGGCACCGCCTCCTTCGCCATTTCCTAACCAGCCTCCAATCTGCCATGACTCTTGCCCCTTGCTTGTTGAAGCCGCGCAGAGGAGGAGCCCCGCCTACTGAAGCCCGTCCACCGCTCCTCCTCTGTGAGAGCTGAAACCAGGGGAGGGGGCATGATGCAGCCTGGCTCGCCCCTCCCCCAGCTTCAGCACTCCCACAGCTTCGCCAGCCTTGAGGGGCAGTGCCAAGCCAGTGATGGCAGAGCCAGCACAATGCTGGCTTGCCCCTCAAAGTTGGTGAAGCTGTGGGAGAACTGAAGCCGGGGAGGGGCATGGCGTGGCCTGGCTCTGCCCCCTCTCCCAGCTTCAGCGCTCCCACAGCTTCGCCAGCCTTGAGGGGGCAGTGCCAAGCCAGTGATGGCAGAGCCAGCACAATGCTGGCTTGCCCCCTCAAAGTTGGTGAAGCTGTGGGAGAACTGAAGCCGGGGGAGGGAGGGGCATGGCGTGGCCTGGCTCTGCCCCTCTCCCAGCTTCAGCGCTCCCACAGCTTCGCCAGCCTTGAGGGGGCATTGCCAAGCCAGTGATGGCAGAGCCAGCACAATGCTGGCTTGCCCCCTCAAGTTGGTGAAGCTATGGGAGAACTGAAGCTGGGGGGAGGGGCGGGGCATGGCGCGGCCTGGCTCTGCCCCTCTCCCAGCTTCAGCTCCCACAGCTTCGCCAGCCTTGAGGGGGCAGTGCCAAGCCAGTGATGGCAGAGCCAGCACAATGCTGGCTTGCCCCCTCAAAGTTGGTGAAGCTGTGGGAGAACTGAAGCCGGGGGGAGAGGGGCATGGCGCGGCCTGGCTCTGCCCCCTCTCCCAGCTTCAGCGCTCCCACAGCTTCGCCAGCCTTGAGGGGGCAGTGCCAAGCCAGCGGTGGCAGAGCCAGCACAATGCTGGCTTGGCGCTGCCCCCTCCAGGCTGACAAAGCTGTGGGAGAACTGAAGCCGGGGAGGGGGCGAGGCATAGTGTGGCCTGGCTCCTCCCCTGGCTTCAGCACTCCCAGCAGCTGCTCCCAGCAGCTCACCATCCCCCAGCCGTTCTTTTCTGTGTTACAGTGTCATTTTGTGTCATTTTGGTTGGTAGTGTGCTCCCGGATTTTTTAAATGTTAAAAGTGTGCCGCGGCTCAAAAAAGGTTGGGAAACACTGGTATAGAAGCAAAGCAAAATAAATAAATAAAATGCCATTAATTATTACTCCCAGGTTAAGTTTACATAAATCCAGCATTTCCTAAAATGAAACCTATTAGAACTTGGCTGTCTGTTTTTATTAATGATCTGGATGTAGGAGTGAATTCTGAGGTAGCAAAGTTTGCAGACGACACTGAATTGTTCAGGGTAGTTAAAAATGAAACTGATTGTAAAGAGCTCCAGAAAGATCTCTCGAAATTGAGTGAAGGGGCAACAAAGTGGCAAATGCATTTTAACCTAAACAAGTGTAAAGTCATGCACATCGGGGCAAAGAACCCCAACTACACCTACAAATTGATGGGGTCAAAGCTTTCTGAGACAAACCAGGAAAGGGATCTTGGGGTTTTGGTGGACAGCTCAATGAAGATGTCAACCCAGTGCGCAGCAGCAGTGAAAAAAGCAAATTCTATGCTTGGCATGATCAGGAAGGGAATCGAAAATAGGTCGGCAAATGTTGTATTACCTCTCTACAAATCTATGGTGAGGCCACATCTGGAGTACTGTGTACAATTCTGGTCTCCGCACCTCAAGAAGGATATAACGGAACTGGAAAAGGTACAAAGAAGGGCAACAAAAATGATCCAAGGGATGGAGCGGCTCCCTTATGAAACCAGGTTGCAACGCCTTGGTCTTTTCAGCCTTGAAAGACGGCGTTTAAGAGGTGACTTGATCGAAGTGTATAAAATCATGCATGGGATAGAAAGGGTGAATAGAGAAAAAATATTTTCTCTGTCACACAACACTAGGACTAGGGGCACTCCTAAAGCTCCAAGGTAGGAAAGTTAGGACTAATAAAGGGAAATATTTCTTCACCCAGAGGGTCATTGGGTTATGGAACTCACTTCCAGAAGAGGTTGTGACAGCTGTCAGCCTGGACAGCTTCAAGGCAGGATTAGACAGATTCATGGATACCAAGGGAATCAGTAGCTACTGAAATGGACATCCAAGTGCCACCTCTGTGTTGATGGAGGCAGCCAGGATTTCCCCGGGGTACTGGTTGTGGGGGGTCGGGAGCAGGTGAGGGTTTTGCCCTCCTTTCTGTTAGAGATCCCTGTGTACAACTAGTGGGCCACTGTGTGACACAGAATGCTGGACTAGATGGGCTGAGGCCCGATTCAGCATGGCTCTTCTTATGTTCTTATGTTCTTATGTTCTTATGTTCTTATGTTCTTATGTTCTATTATCCTGGCACTCAGAATGGCTGTTGCCAATATACATGGCTATTGTTTTCAGGACTCAGATTCAACAGATCGAGCCAGGAAAAAGAGAAATGCTTGTGCAAAAGCATAACAGTCCTTTTGAGGTCGACTTAACTTAATGCACTTTGGCATTTTCACTGTAACACCCTGAATACGGTCACCCCTCCGTATCCATGGATTCAACCATCAGCAAATTGAAAATAGCAGTGCACAACATCTTTGCAGAAGCAAGTGGAGTGTATTTATCCCTGAGGAATTATGTCCAGGGTGGGAGGATCTGTTTGAAGCAAGTGAGGGCAAACAACCAAGGGCCCTCTGCGTTCAAGTTTATCTGACCTGCAGCAGGGAGTTCCGCAGTTCCTGGATGTTGGGCCAGCATCGCTGGGAGTGTGGCTACAGCAGCGCTTCAACAAGCAATCTTTATTTTGCTTTCTTCCCCTGACCCTAACATTGTAACAAATCCCCCAATAAAGTATCATTTAATTGTAACTTTCCCTCTCCATAGTGATACATTGTGTCCTTTACTGTCTCCAACTCTCACAAAGCATGAACCTTTCCTTTCCTGGGCCGCAGATCGCTGCTGGCTTGCCCGGGATGCTTTTACAGCAGACCTGGGCATCCTGCGGCCCACGGGCCACATGTGGCTCACCGGGCAATGCTGACTGGCCCGCGGCTCCCTCAAGGCTTCGTCCTGAAGAGAGGGAGGCGAATTCCCATTGGGGTGGCTACATGTTGAAGAAGCAAACGTGAAGACACAGGCAGGCAGACAGGCAGAGCGAAAAGGAAGGGAGGGGGGAGAAGAGGAGGCGGCCAGGAGCAAGCGCCGCCGCAGAGCATGCCTTCACCCTCACCCTCCTCCTCCCTGCACTTCTGCCTTGCGCGCTCCCCCTCCTCTTGCCTCGCTCTTTCCCTTCTTCTGTTTCCTGACTCCCCTCCCTGTTTCCTTCCTTCTTTCCCTCCCTCCCTCTCTTTTTCCTTCCTTCCCCCTTTCCCTGTTTCATTTCTTTCCCCTTCCACCACATGAACGCAAGAGGGAAGGAGGGGAAGTGCAGCGAGGGAGAGGGGCCGGGGCCAGAGCGGGAAAGGGGCGGGGATGAGGCCGGAGCGCGGGGGCGGCGGTCCATTCCTCCTCATCTTCCTCCTCTTCTCTTCTGCTCTTTTGGCATATTGAGGATTCGTGCCAAGTTTGGCAAGGTAAATGCCCAGCAAACCCTTTCATTACTTTCTGTTGGTTTCATGAGAGTTCAGTGTGCCAAGTTTGGTTCAATTCCATTGTTGCTGGATTTCAGGATGATCTTTGATTGCAACTACAATTCCCAATTGTCAAGCTCCATTTTCCCAAACTCCACCAGTGTTCACATTTGGGCATATTCAGTATTTGTGCCAGGTTTGGTCCTGATCCATCATTATTTGAGTCCACAGTGCTCTCTGGATGTAGGTGAACTACAACTTCCAAACTCAAGGTAAATGCCCAGCAAACCCTTTCAGTACTTTCTGTTGGTCTCATGAGAGTTCAGTGTGCCAAGTTTGGTTCAAGATGGCTGAATGGCCATCTGTGAGGAATGCTTTGAGGAAGGAGGTTGGACTGGATGGCCCTTGGAGGTCTCCTCTTACTCTAGGAACCTGTTGTTGTTATTAGCAGAGGCAGAAAGAATATCATCATCATCATTATGATGAATACATTCAGGGGCTTATTATACTCACGTTTAGTTGAATTCAGTCTCAAAATATATTAAAATGCTCACTGAAATAAATTTCCAAATATTTTGCTTTTATGGCTCTCCGAGTCAAAAAGGTTCTTGACCCCTGGTATAATGAATCACAGATTATACAAATGTTCACATTTTGTTAACCCTTGTTTTGTAAAATTTTAGTGAATAAATGTCATTTTTCCTATGACAACCTCTCTTTTTCATGGCTCATAACATATACTCTTATCAGTCTTATTAATATATCAAAACACAATGTAGTGCCTTTATTATTATTAAATAAATTCAATTGATATTATGTAGAATGTAGTTCAGCCTTTAGGTGCGGCCCTCCATAATATTTTTTGGCTCTCGTGTGGCCCCTTGGAAAAAATAATTGCCCACCCCTGTCTTACAGTCTCCTGGGAAGCCAAAAGGCATTTCAGTACCATGGATACAGAAACCCATTGGGCCCCATATCTGCGGGTCAACGGATCTCCTCCATTTTGGTGTCATATTTTTCCTATACTAATTATAATACTAACTGCTTTTGCTCTTTGGGCCCCTATGCTTTTTTATAACTTTTGTATCGTGAAGAAATAAACTTTAAAAGGAACCAGCTGATTGTCAAATCCACGGCTCTTCACTGCATCACCGATCCTACCGCCGTCCCGTGGATATTCAGAGACCCATGTTCCGGGGAGCTTACTGTGGCACCCCCCCCCCCCTTGGGACCCCCCCGGCAAGCAGGCCACTGTGGCCTCATGGCGAGGCGGATTTGTAGTTTCCTTTCCCAAATGGATAGACTCCAGCTCCCTCGCATCTGCAGCGATCCCCAGGGTGGATCACAGATTCACCAAACCTCTTCTTTTACACTTATGGACTTTCTTGAACTTTTATGGACTTTTTGCCCACTTCAAGGACTTTCAGAATCTTTTTGGTAACTCTTTCCTTTCAAATCCCATGGACTCTTCTCATGACTTATGAATGGACTCTGGTGGGTGGGATGGGCTGATATGAGATGATATGGTTCCTATTTCCCTCCTATATGAATGTATTCCCTATATGCTTCCCCTTCCCCGTGTTCCTATATGAATATGAAATGCCACCTTTTTGTGACCCCAGCATGCCAAGGCTCAGGGAATCTCTCATTTCCAGGATGTGGGGTTAGAAATAGAGGAGTGTAGTAAGTATTTTTTTTAATGGAAACATCTCCTGCTCAGTACTCCTTCCCCATAAATAAGAAAACCTGCTTTCAAAGAATCCCATCAGTGGTACTTAAAAGACTTTAGCATAGCTGGTAAATCACCAGCAATGATATGATCTACCAACCAAAAGGTTGCCAGTTCAAAGCCGCAGGTCAGTGTGAGCTCCCGACTGTCAGCCCTGCTCACTGTTTACCTAAGCAGTTCGAAAGCAGCTTGAGCAGTAAGTAGAGAAATTAAGTACCGCTAAAAAAAAAGCAGGGGAAGTATTTTATGACACCATAAAGACCAGAAAATGCCTGGCGACCAAAAGGAAGGAGCAAGTCCTGATGGCTCTTCGTCATAGAGGATGGAGGAACAGCACCCCCCTGTGGCTGGATTCAAGCACAACCTCCAAGGTGCCAAAAAACTGGATGTCAACAACACAACATACCTCCTTTTCTGTTCTGTTTTTGTCCTGTCTATCCAAAACAGCATTGAATATTTGCCATGTATGTGATTTGTGATCAGCCC